>JAULKK010122398.1:0-17176 GCA_032355705.1 Rubia peregrina | reverse complement strand
GACAGAGTTGTGGCGCGGCGGATGAACAGGCGGAACTGGAGCTGGAAGATGGACGGCAATGCCAAACTGGGAAGCAAGCAGTGGCGAGAACGAGAACATTACTATTGTAACGTATGTAGGATTTTTTATTTGGGTTGGGCCGATTGAGTTTCAGCCCAATTGCCTTTTTTTTGCCTTTAGGCTACTAAAATGACATCGTTTTGTTTAGTAAAACAATTTTTTAAGACAATCATCTTCTCCGGTAGGGTCGCCGGATGGTCTCCGTAATTTTCAAGGGGGAGGAATCCATGGATTCCGATGGCGCCTGGACATAAATTCCAGGTCACCGGATCCTAGGGGAGATGCCAGCATACCCTCGCCCCCGGTTCCGCCCTCGGTCCCAAGGGAAATAATCTTGAGTTCACCCTTCTTTTACCAAACATTATTTTAACACTTGAATGCATAGATTTCATTAGTCATTGAGTATATGTGACAATTCCTATTAGTAGCTTGACGTAGTTAAAGAGGTAACTTGGTTATACCCTATGAGAGAAAGACTTAAAATCTAGTGCAAAAGTGCATAATAAGGAACATTCTTTTACTAGGAGAATTTTAATAATATTATAACAAGTGTAGCTTTGACAAATAATTTTATTTTGTACCTAATAAACCTCTACTAATGAGTGTTACTAATTTTGTTATTAAGATTTATATTTTTGGAAAATAACAAAAACATGATTTATATTTTTGAAAAATATAACGTGACTCATTGTTAGCTTTGGGGAAGCCTTTAATATATCATGCTTCCAACATCCCTTATGACATTAGACATGGGAACTATGTGCTTGGAGTTCCATATGCAGAGTGATGTCTTAGGGCCCTAGCCTTTGGGTAAGCTTTTGGGAAATCCTACTTCTAAAAGTCCCGTTCGGAACTGTGACTTAGGAAGATTCACTTAGGAATTTTTAAATTAATTTTAGAATATTTAAAGAATGATACAAGTAGGAATGAGTTGAGATAAATAATTACGAGAAATAACTCCCTTTCCCCAGCCCCCTTTCTCTTTGTTCCATATTTCTGATGATGGTGGATCCAAGGAAAATCCTTAGAGTAGAAATTTTTCATGTTAAATTCTGAGTTGTATTCTCAAAACCATGTGTTGTTACAATATAGTAGTATGATTCATCGGGATTTCATCTTGGGATAAACCTTAGATGGTCATAATCTGATCTTTAGTGATAGATAGGCATGTGCGGTAGAAGTTCCATAAGAAGTTGTGCAAGTTGTGCAATAGAAGCTTTATAAAGAAAGATGTGATTGACCATATGAGAAATGACAATTATTTAAGGAGATCCTTGGTAAAGGGGTCATAATGGAGGCATTTTTTTACCTTAGGAGAAGGTCAACCTAGCGATAAACCATTCAGTATGAATTTTGTTATAGGGAAACATGTTTTCATAACACTAGTAGGTGTACACCGCGCGTTGCGCGGTGAGCTGGATAATAAATTGTAGTTAAATTATTTAAGCAACCAATTTGGCAATGTTTTAGATAATTGAATGTTATAACGAACTTTAGTTACTAAGTTGAATTATATGTTTTATGTTATTATTTTGAATGACGGTTGTAAATGAAAGGGAAAAAATGGAAAAGAGAAAAAAATCCATTTAAGTGCATTATAAGTTTATATGTTCCTGGGTCAACTTTGATTTCATTATTGATATACAAATAGTGTTATAGTTTATTTTTTCATGGATTACAGATATTTTGAACAAAGAATTAATTAATGTTTTTACTTATAGAAGTAACGCATAGGTTTTCATGTGTTTATGTGAAAGAGTAGTAGAGTTAGATAAATTTATTATCATGTAAGTAATTGTGCAATTGTCATTGTAAGTGGTTAACAAAGTCCTTCTTAGTTTCAATTCTTGTGTTTAAAGGAAGTTGCAATGTAGAATGTTAAAATAGAAAGTAAAGTATATATGTAGATAAGATAGAAGTTTCAATGGTGCCTCATTGACTTACTCATTATGTATGTATGTAGTTAGTATGCAATAAGATAGAGAGTAAAGTTAATAAGGTGTTAGGAGAAAATGAAAGAACGTCATTACGTTAGTAGTTAAAATTAGAACGATAAGTGTCTAATTGGGGCCATTGAGAGCTTAATTATATGCATGTATAAGAGATGTTACAAGCAAAAGGATTGTTGTTTAGGTTATCCTAACATATTATGACAAGCAAAATTTGTTATGCCTACATTTTTTTTAGCAAAATACATTTTAAAGATGTAACAAAAGCTATTTACATATATGGAAGCATGTCTTGGAGTTAGCCTAATTTGGTTTCTTCCCCTCTGATGTTGATAGCTGAAGGTCGTCATCTTCAAACTGGGAAAGAAGGTTCTTTTTCGCCTTTGATTCAGCTGGTTGAGAAGCTCCAGAGGCTGTCATTTAAAAAGTATGCATTATATTTTCATTTAGAAGTAAGGAAAAGTATTGATGAGGTAAGAGTGTTATATGAGATTAAAGGTAGTTGTACTTTGAATAGTTAGTTGCTCTGCTGTTGCAAGTGAAGTATGCATCCCCAAAGGTGGTTGATGATGACTTTCTGTTGGCAAATGTAGGGCTGAACCCTGAGATTGCAAGGATGACTTTTCAGCAAAGTTAGACACGGTGTATCTGGGGCTAAGTTGGCCGTCCTTTAATTTAGAGACATTCAGCTGGACAATATATTCAGTATTGTCAATGATAGAATGTCGATCATCAATGTATTCCTAGAAGTTGATGGATAGAAAAACTATGTTAGTTGTAATCTCAATTCATGGGTTTGGATTTTCTGGAATATGTATTAAAATAAATGGATTTGGGTAATATAAGCATGGAAATGTGACAAGAGGTGGTTCGTGCTAAAATATAAGCAGTACTAACTTGAGCAATTCCATTCATAGCTTCGATTGCTGTCAAGCCTAATAATTTCTCCGCAAGTTCACCAAAGAAGCTAGCAGTGATTATACCGCTGTCATCGATGAGATATGCTTGAAGACGACATCTACGCAGATGGAACATTTAGGATCAGCATAGGAGAAATTTAGTAATTATGAAGTATTGAAGCAAATATATGTATGTTCATAAAATAAAGAATCAAATCAGTTGGTTGGTTTATAACCTTGGATGAGCAAATTATTTTTGCTGGCATAAATTGCAGGTGAACTCGTAATTTAAAGAGGCAGTTGTTGAATGGAAGCATTTGACGCAAGCCATATAGCAATAATTTTGAGAGATGTCTTTGAAAGAAATCTTCACCTCTGAGGTGACAAGCTATTTGTTAAGAAAATTAGTCAGCGAGAATAAGAGTGACATGAGAAGCGAAAACATGGTTGTGGAGAAAAACAGCAATGTAAGGTTTACCTTTTGAGTCGGCAGAATGTAACCAACGGAAGTGTAGACAGTACCGAAAGTTGCTGGTGTAGGAATTTTCGGAGAGGATTGGTTGAAGGTGGTCATCACAGCCTTGATCTCCTTGCAGTGCTCCTTTGCCCTGCAAAATTATTATAGCAATGAAGAGAAACATTTCCTTTAATATATTTGTTATGACATAAATGTAAGAAAACAGACCATTTTTTTAGTTGCATAGATTCATTATCAGCACCATCAATTAGAAGGGATGATCTGTAATTTGTTGATACTTCTATCCCTGAATAAAACCAAGAGTGTTAATAGAAGTTGTTTGATAATGGAATGGAGGTTAGACAGTGTTGCCACATTAGTTTTATGAATACGATACCTCGAAAGGAGTCAACCTTCAGTCGACGACAAATAAGCACTGGTAAGTGATCGATAGTGTCTTGCAATTGTTTTCCTTCATTTTGAGTGAATTCTTGCCACATGCTCAAAGTCAAAGACTGCAATCTGCAACATGGATGAAAACATTAAGGGAAATGAAACTGTTGATAATTGTATAATAATGCTCCAACAAAACTTATCCTTACTTTTCATCAATCAGTACAAACTTCTGTACTTTTTTGGAGCCATTCAGTGTGCTGACTGTGCGAATTGGGAGGTATTGAGCAACAATCCCGATAACATCTGCAGTTTGATACCATTAGTGAAGAGAAAATTGTTTTTTAGGTTTAGCCTGAAGAATTGGGTTGTGAAATATATACCTATCAGTTCTTCAGGTTTACTGAGATGTTCAGGGATTCTCTCAAATGGTACATAAGAATGTTTAGCTGAAATTAGCTGGCCAGAGTCAACAACTTCTTCAATAACGGTACTGGTGTCGATGATCCCCTGGATTGTGATGCCTCTTTTTTTATACTTGGGATCAATTTCTCTTATGTTTGCATTTGATATCTTGTACCTTTTATAAATGTGGGTCTTGTGACTCATGGTTTCATATGCCTTGTTGAACATTATACCTTCCACTTTTCCACCCTGTATTATCAATAAATTGGTGAGCATGAAAAATGATGATGTGACAGGTAATTATTCCTACGAAATTGCTTAATTACCTTGTCATCTGAAAAAATGAATCTCTGCAATTTTGTAGGGCTTCTTGAACTTTGATATGCAGAGAATTTTTCCGTAACTGTAACAACTCTAATCCAAGGGCGATCAATATTGCGTAGTTGATCGATGGGTTTTTCTGATGTCATAGCTTCTGTATGACATACAAATAGAGTTCTAAGTGGTTTATTATACAGTTTAATGGTATAATATACATATAGTTTTATTTACTTATTAGAATCTGTATATTTTTAACATGTACATTGTTGGTTTATATTAATTTTATAGAAATCAGTAAAATAGAAAAGTATTAGTATAAGTTTTTGAAACTGAGCAGTAACATAAAAAAGAAGGAAATAGAACATATAGAGAAAGGGTTTTAAAGTAAAATTACCAGGACTGAAAGATCTTCCCTCAGTTGCTGTGGGATTATATCTGGGAGATGAAGTTATGGAAGAAAGGTAAGTTCTTGTATGCAGTTGTTGTTAAGAAGAAGAAGGAGAGAAGAAGAGAAGAACAAAAGAAGTGGAAAGAGTAGAAGTAAATGTGGTGAAATGGATGGAACGTGAAAAGTAACCCAATGAAGTTTGACTTACTGTAGAGTCCTGAGTAAGCTTTTTAGATTTTTTCAAAAGCTTTGGATAAAAAAATGAACAATGTCAGAGGGATAAGGATGAATTGCAGCAAGGTTTGACTACAGTTGATATAAGTTAATAGTTATTGACCTTTTTGACCTATTGCTTTACATTTCCGGTGCAATAACCTAGGGGAAAACCCTTATATATCTTTTAAAAAGGCAAAAATATGGTTATGAACATGGATTTTACAAAATATTAGAATCTCTATAATGATAAATCTTACATAAAAGACATGTTTAAGTGCATGGTTTTCTCAGGGTGTATGTAATTAAAGTACATGCAATAAACTAAACAGTGTTATGGTTTCCTCAAAATAGCAGAAGTGAAGTTCAGTTGTATGGTATGCTGAAATGAATCAATGATCTATAATGGATTGCGGTCATAATAATAGATACTTTTAGTAGATATATTGTCAATTAGAGCTGGCAAATTTTGCATATAAAATTTAAGTTATTGGTCTTACAGTAAATAGAGTGCTAAAAAAAATCGATAAAAACATACCACAATTATGAAGAGCACGTTTTAAAGTGGCCTGGTCTTTCCTCTGGTGCAGCAACTATTTTCTTGCTTTTGATGGTAATTCACCATGAGCTTTCCTCTTGTCTGCACCTGTATCTAATTGATGACGAAGTTCTATTTAAATGACCACTTTGTATGTGTAATTATACAGAAATTATGAAAGATAAATAAAGAACAAATAATTTCACGCCATTGGACTTATCGGCTGGTTATGAAATTTGGATAGATGAAAGCATATACAGTCTCTGATCCTAGTCGATGAAAATGTGATTAGCTCTTTCCAAAATGAGTATCATATCTGTGAATGCTACCTTTTTATGCATCTTTTAGATGAAAACAGAAGTAAAGTGAATATTAAATGAGAAAGGGATGTTGAAATTGGGGGAAAATGGGAAAAGGGAGCATAAAAGCTGAACAGAATGGAAAGGCAGTATTGATTGAACAGGTATTTAAGTATATTTCCAGAATTGAAATATAAAAAGAATTGCATAAAAGTATCTTAGTGCTAGAAATGGGAGGATGAGCAGATAGATAGTTGTCAATGAGATGATACAGTGATGATAGTATGCTGGAATATGAGTCAAGTTTAAGACCATATACAAAAGCTTTATGATAATAATAAGGAAGATGATATTTTGTATGTAAGTAGTTATTGCCAAAAAACTCCATGGAAAAAATAAACTGTTTGAGCATATGTGTAGAACCTGTTTGAATGAATTCCAAATGTTTAAGTAAATGTAATATGTTAGGAAAGATATGATACCCCATGAGTATCCAAAAAGAATAAGAAGATATGCAAACATGTGATTAAAACTATAACCATATATTTTAGGATCTAATTTTGGGGTAGGGGAATAGTCAAAGTTACAGATATTCTGAGTTTGTATTCGGAGGAAGTGAAAGCAGAAAAGTTATTTCCATTAATATCAGATGGCGACATTAATCCCAACACATCATTTTCAAGTGAATTAAAGTTTGCGGAAGATGAGTAAGTGAAGAAAACCTATGAAGTTCAAACCAAATGTTATTTCACAGTAGTCAGAAAGATAAATTATGAGACATAATTGGTAAACATGAGAAATATAGTTGTTTCTTACGCAGAAATATAGGTTTTAGTGTAAATTGTAATAAAAAAGTCCAACGTCATTAGGTTATGCATGAGAAATCTGAGTTTTGCCTTTGAGTTCCTCTGTGTAACGAACCTGGTTATATGAAAGGATGTTAACAAAATTGTGACAGCAAGAAATCAACCAAATCTTTTTCAGCTTGTTCCCACTATTGCAGAGAAAGCAGATATAAGGAATTATCCTTTTATTAGAATGATTATTAATGGGAAGAGAAAGTGCTGAAGATTTACCTAGTTGAGGTGTTGGCAGCAACATGAATAAAACACTTGTAGATGTTTTATTGATTTCACCTTTAGATGGTTGAACCTGTTGGAGGCTGGAAATAAGTTTGGTTACTGTAGAGGTAATTATAGGTTGAAAGAGAGAATCAGTGATGAGAGGGAGAGAAGTCAGATTACTAACAGCTATTTTTGGACAACAACTGGAGGTCAGAAAGATGTTTCTGAGGCTACACTTTGAGTAGCATATGTTACATTAGCAAACATAGCAGTTACATAAGATGAAACAGTGAAAATAGTAAAAAGGCAATTCTGTAAGATACTGCTTAATGATTGCAATGTCACTCTCATGTTCAGAAACAAACAAACAATATTCTCCAATAATCCAAGGAGCAGAAAAGGAAACCCGCAGAGGTTGAATCTTGTAGAAAGTGTGAAGAAGGTTGGCAACAATAGATAGTCTCAACTTTGGGTTAGTTTCAATAATAGCTTGCAAGAAAATAATCACATCCATAGTAGGTGTAACATTGCTGCCCACCAAGCCAAACAGATTAACAACAATGTTTGTTACCTGTAGGAATTTAATTGCATAAGAATGAATGGTTTCAATGAACATTTGACGCTACTGAGAATTGTTTTCCACCTGCCTACTTTAAGGTTTTTTCAACTTCCTTTTTAAGAGTCAGAAGAAGCTCAGTAAGATTGGTGGGGGTGATGAAATGAAGGAAAATATGAAGAGTTTTGTTTTCACTGTTAAGGTTTGGGCTGGAGAGTGGCCTAAGTACACTAATTATTATATTAACTATTATACCTTTGTTGGAGACCTTCAGTTGACTGAAACGATTGAGCACAATGAGTCTAACATTGCTATTATTCTGAGATTCAAGTAGGTTGCAGTAGGTATTAGCAATGTCTCTGTAGCAGTAGGAGCAAAAGATAAATACATGTGAATAGTAAATAGGAGAAAGAATGAAGTATGATGTTAAAGACATGCATAGTAAATAGGATAAATAAATACATGTGTTTCCGGAAATCAGTTGGCTCCAAAAGATTCCAGCAACTCCAAAATGAGAGTAGAACATGAACTCGTAAATCGCAAAACATGCAACACAAAAGAGCAAAAAGCCGCTGATCCAAAATATAGCCAGCACAAAATTTACAAAAGTACAGCAACCATTGTGGCTTGGACCCATAGATGGAAAAATATGTGAGAGAAAAAGGGAAAATACTGTAGATATGAAAATGGGTAGCAGATAATGAAGAAAACAAGCTTAAACAGTGGATATGGGAAAAGAACCTTGACAGATGAAGTTTTTTTTGCTGGGGATATGGTGACACAGAATTGACTTCTGGAAAATTCCAGTAGATCCAAAATGAGAGGGCAACTTGGACCTATAAATCACAGAATAAGTAACAGAAAGAAGCAAAATGCTGCAGATCCAAAAAAGGAGATAACAAAATAAACTAAAGTACAGCAGCTACTGTTGCTAAAAAATCTCCTTATAAACTATATTTTTAGTTTTTTTTATTTACCCTCATCTCTTCAAATGTTGGAGGTGTCAAAAGAACCTTGACAGATTCAGAAGTTTTTTGCTCAGGATAAAGCAACATACAATTGACCATGGGAAAAGACGGGTTGTTCTAAATACAGTCCAACAAAATCTAATGTTTGTCCTTGGGATTTATTGATTGTCATAGCAAAACATAATTTCACTGGAAATTGAAACCTTTTAAATGGGATGGATGTTTTACTACCTTGGTCACAAATAATTGGTATTCTAGGAATGAAGACTTGTTTACCCTTGAAAAGGCCAAAAGCTATCTCAGCCCTAATTGTAGATTGGCACAACTCACGACAAATCAATCGAGTTCCATTGCACAGTCCCTCAGTTGGATTTAAATTACGCATGAGCATGATAGGACAATTTGGTTTCAATACTAATTTATGGGCTGGGAGACCTTTTGGATTATGTGTATTAAGAAAATCCTCATGGTAACTTTGATCATTTTTCACTCAATGTTCTATCTGTACTAACATATAATGTTGGGGTGCCAGGAAAAGCATCAATTAAAAAGCTATTTATGTTACCAACAATAGCATTTGTTGCAGCCAAAACACACATTCCTATCATGTCAATTGGATTTAATGCATATGCAGCTAAATCAGTGAACACACATTGAATCAACCTGCAAACAGTTTAAGTAAAGTTAATACCCTCATAAAAATCTAATGATTATACATAAGAGTTGTGTGAAAAAGGAAAAAATGTCTTACTTTTGGATGGATTGTTCTTTCCCAATATATGGGATAATAATGTGAGCTGGTAATTCGACCTCTTCATTGCAGTTAATATGTTCTGTCCCTTCACCTATACATAGTAAAAATGAGCAAAATTGCGGGTCATTTAAGGCTCTCATATTTTGCTGAAGATTGAACTTTTCCAATTCCAGCCACAAATGTAAATATACAATGGATGCCTGAACTATTACATCCCTTGATGCACCGGGTATGACAGGTAATGTTTGTCTGAAATCTCCTCCTAAAAGAACAACCTTACCACCAAATGGAGCATCAAAATCCATGAGGTCTTTTAGCAACATATCCAAAGCCTCTAAATATTTTTGTTTTGCCATTGTGGCTTCATCTCAAAGAATCAATTTAGCCTCTATTATCAACTTTACCAAATCACTCTGCTTACTCAATTGACAAACTTCGTTGTCGGAAGAATCAAGTGGAAATTTAAAATGGGAATGTGCAGTTCTTCCTCCAGGCAAAACAGAGGCAACTACTCCAGAAGATGCAACAACCAATGCTATATAGCCCTCCAACCTCAAAGTTGCAAGCAAAGCTCTGTACAAAAATGTTTTCCATGTACCACCAGGTCTGTCAATAAAGAAAGACTTTCCAATATTGGGCATAACACTTTGCATAGTGTGATCATAGGCAAGTTTTTGTTCAAAATTTAATAGATCAGGCAGATGCAATTCTTCATCAGAAATTTCAATACTCCTCTCACTGAGTATTTCATGTGTTAGGATCTCATCGGCCGATTTATCATTAATACCATCCACTAAACCGTAATGTTCAATATCCTTGCCCATTTCAAGCAAAAGACTTCAATGAGATGGGATTGTGTTGCTAATTTTTTAAACAAAATCTGAACATAGTTCATGTCTAAATCTCAGCCATAATTCCTTCAGGTCATTTGGTGAGAAAATACCAACAAAATAGAAGAAAAAAGATCTCAAACTTGATGGCATCTGGAATGAACAAGCTTCTTGTAGGGCATCTTCAATATAATTATCTGAATTCAACAAACCGTACGTAATCGCGGCTTCCCCATAAGTACTGTATTCAATCCCTTGCATGGTCTTCAAGTCTTCATAGGACATTGGTGATCTAACATGAGACAGGAGAAGTCTTAAATAATAGCGTTCACCTTCTCCAGGGCTCACTGCAACCAGTCTGCTAATAACATTTCTGCACTTTCACTTCGCCCAAGTCCTTTTCAATGTTGACCACACAAAGTGTTCCGGAAACTCTTTATATAAGAGCTTCAATTCCTTTGCATTGGAGTCATATCTATTCATTTTAAAGAAACATGTGAGCGTAGTTCTGGTAAGGAACTCATTTGCTGCAATTGACTCAAGGGGGGCATTCTTGTGAAATGTAATATATTGCTGACCTGGTAAGGGGACTTGAAGAGAATAAACAGCAGGGTTCATATGGTTTAACTTAAAACCATATATTCTCCAGGTTGCTTCAGATAGACCAATCCAACGGCCATCTTGACACATTTTTATTTCATCAATAACTGTATCCTGTTGACCACCCTGTAATGCAAAACTAACTCGGTCGTTGCCCTTAAATATATACTTATGAACACACTTGATAAGGCGAAAAGTCGAGCGAATCTCCACATTTATATGACAGTCATATGTTGTAGATAAGTATTTATTATAGCCAACAACCCAGTTATTTCCTAGAGCGTGTTTTTTATGGTAACTGTCCTACCATCGTCTCTCCTCCTATATAATGGATAACCATCCTCTGCATGATATGTTGAAATGGTTTAGGGAATTAGAATTTACACTTACCATTCTTCATGCAAGGGCTTCTAGGATTCAATCTACCACACGGTATGTGCATCATATTTTTGCTGACAATACGAAAAAAGATGTGGGTCTTTTTCAGGATCTGGTAGCTCAGCACAAACAATCCTATCATATGCATCGGGTCCCAAAGGCTTACAACTTGGTTTAGAATTATTAACATGTGGCAGTGAGGCAGGCCTCTTTTATGATACTCAATAATGTACACCAAAGATTGCACAACACCAAAAATCTCCTTATAAGCAATGTCATCTTTCAACTGATAAACTTTAGTGCGAAAAACTCTAGCAAGTAAATATGGTCTATCATTTGCAGCCTCACCATAGCAAAGGTTTTCTTGAATTTTTGGCCAATAAGGATTGCAAGTCATAGTTAGAAATATGTCAAGCTTACCAAATTTTTGGACAATGGCCGTGGCATCAAGATACCTATGCCGCATATCTCTAGGACCGCCTATAAATTATGCTGGAAGTACAACCCGACGACCAAGTGTGGATCCTTCTATTAAACCAGCATCCATACCATTCACAACACCTTGTGTCATTTCAGTTCTAAATTGCCCTTGTTTGTCCCTAAAAAATTCCAACCGGCTGGTTTCTATTTTGATATAAGCATCAACAACAAATTGCTGCAACAACCGTCCAACATGCAAAAACATCGATTCGTCATCTAGCCTCAGTTGCAATTTATAGCAGTAGTACTCCCTCGCTGTAATTGCATCCTTGTTTTTTCCCATCTCTGACAACTATAAGGAAAGTAAAAGATAAATATGTAGCAATAGAAGTGTTCAAAAGCTAAATAAAACACAACAATTGAATGTAAAATCTCATTACACACCTTTGCTCTCAGAATCTATTAAAAATTGAGGACAATCAAAGACCAACATTTCAGTTGCAGAATTTTTGACGAACCGAATGCCTCTTCCTAATCCTTTTAATGTTTAAATTCCAGCTGATTGGCCCCTCAGAAAAATTAAAGGATATTGCATCAGATCGTAGCATCCATAATAATGCTTTATTCTGGACATTTTACCATCACTGGCGTACACTTGAATATGTACAGTCATCTCTGCATCTTCCTCGAAGGGCTAAAAAAATACTACCAACTTATGACGCAGTTTTGGATGTTGTATCGCCTCTGATCAAGTTTTGGGTCTGCACTTAGAACAATTTTTTTATCTCGATACTGTCAACATTTTTCAAATACTTAAAAAACTAACAATAAGGATTATCTCTCAATATATCCATCAATAGTTTCACCGTTGGCCCATCGAACTTGTCAACATAATCAGACCTTATTCTCTTTTCCAACTCGAACTCAGTGTCACAAAAATATAGCTGAACACCAGCAGGTTCGACTCGGCCAGGACCTTTCAAAGATTTTAGGTAATGATACATTTGACCATGAACTTTGAAAGTATAAATGTTGCCTGCATTAGAAGTTAAGTTGCAATCATAACCAGCACTCAAAATTATAAATGCTAGGTTATTGTTGTATGTCCAAACATTCTTCCTAAAATGGGCAGATTGCGACGTCTGACCAAGAAAAATAGCTCTTAATTGGTCAGGCATTGGCACAGATGGCAAGAAAATTCCCCCCACAACAATAGAACATATTTGACTCTCCTTTAAATCTCTTTGCCTTGCAATGAGCACAATCAGCCACTACATGTAATGTATGGGCAGAGGTTGGAATATAATTTCCCAGGGAAATATTTTTATACTTTCTCTTTTTTAGCAAACCTGGATGGAGGAAAAAGCAATATTTTATAAACATCCGTGATTATACTTTCACATTTATTGACTAATAAGAAAATGCAGTTGCAATGTATCATTAAGCCTAAACACTTCAATCAACAATACGATAACTACATAAGCACCTAGGATGTAACAACTATATAAGTGTTGACAACCGTTGAAAACATCCTCCACTGGTGGTGCAGTCCTGGTACTTTGAAAATCCTACATCAATACTGCACTGGAACTGCAGTAAATGGCCTTGTTGTACTATGCCTTTTATAGAAAATCAGATGAGAACAAGGAATAACTTATTAAAGTGGTAGTTGAAGTAGCCGTAGCTGTTGACAAAACTATTGAACACATTGTGCAGAATGCTATAAAGGCTAGAACAAGCTTAGCATGTGTCGAAAATATTATCCATTATCCTTACCCATCATCTATACATGAAAACCCTTTAGAGGGTAAGTATTTACATCTAAGATTAACAGAAAATTACTTCACATCACCCTTGAAGAAAATATAAATGGCTAAGATTTCATTCACAGAACTCCGAAGTTGGAAGTACTCCACAATTTCACATTACAACACTTGCTACCAGTGAAGTTTTAGTCTATAGTATCCTAAGTTCACACCATATTATCTTGAACTAATAATGGTCATACAAGAAACACAAAAGTGCTAAAAACTGAACATTTAACTATTTTACATGCATTTTTCGCATTGTTCTAAACTCCATAAATGATGACACAGATTATGCAGAAACTGTAACTATTGTCACCATGTTCTAAATTCTAAGCTACCTAAAATTCTAAAAGAGCACAACAATTGTTCAGAAACTATCCAATGAAATACATCACACATAAAAAATCAGTGCGAGCCCCAAAGAGAGGCCAATTGGGGTCACCCTTATTTTTTGCCTATGAATTAAAGCATGTATTTCAGATACTTATTTGGTTAAGCCCCCAATAATCATTTTTTAGATAAAATATCCTCCAAAATGACTATAGAAGAAAAGGAGGACCAAATTACTGAAAATTTCATGATCTATCAACACACATCTCTCACCCTGTTCTAATGAATAAGGTGCTCAAAACAAATGCCCTGCAGAATCTATCATCGATTCACCATAGCTGATAGCCCCCATAAACTCGAAAACAACACACCACACACACGCACAAGATTAAGAAAAACACACATGGTAATACCTGAGCACAATGTTATTATAATGTTATTACATCTATTTCTAAATACAGAGGTCCGAGTACTCCCAACCTTGAGAGTATTTCTAACTTTACACAGTTTATCAATTCTAATGGCTGGGAGAAAATCTATATAGCAGGTAATATGTTTACCTAGACAAATGGTAGACTTAGGAAACCTACTACCAAGAGATTGGATACAACCATAGCCATCTTGAGTTGGTCAAAAAAATCCCCATGTCTATCTATACAGATCCTTAATAACCAATGACCATACCATTGTTTACTCTTCGTTTAGCTGGCAACAACATCCCCCTATAATCCCTAAATCATTTATATTCATAAAAACTTGGTTCTCTTGACCTGAATTTATGGACTTTATTAGGAATACCCGGACTCTGCCCCTACACCAAAATGGTATGTTAGGAGTCTAACTAGAGCTCATTAGATTTAAGAAAGCTATTAAAATCTAGAACAAGGAGTGTTTTGGCAACATAGAAACTAATGTTATTAAAGCAGGAGAGAATCTAAGATTACAAGAGATCAAGCTTGACAACTTTGAGTCCAAAGAGGACTTAATCACACTGAATAGAGATAGAGGTTTCTATGTATAAGATCTTTACAAGATAATAAAAAATTTGGAAACAAAAATATAGACTAAAATGGTTGAAAAGTGGATACGATAATACGAAATTCATCCATAAGTCAGTGAAGGGAAAAAAAAATTCCAGATTGCATTTTTCTGAAATAATGAAATAAAAAACTATCATGGAATTTGGCTTAATCACATTCCAAATATAAATACTGCAATGGATCCATTTTTTATTTATAGGCCGATGAATAGAACTGTTAGAAAACATTTATAGCATCATTTAACGCAGATTTGTAACTGTAAAACTTCATTTATTCGTGATTGCAATGTTATTACATCTATTTCTAAATATAAACGTCTGAGTACTTCCAATCTTGAGAGTATTTCTAACTTTACACAGTTTATCAATTCTAATGGGTGAGACAATGGGTAATATGGTTAGCTAGACAAATGGTAGACTTAGGAAACCTACTACTAAGAGATTGGATACAACCTTAGTTAGCTTGAGCTGGTCAGAAAAATTCCCATCTCAATCTACACAAATCCTTAATAGAGCTGTTATGTATCAGTGTGAGTAAAATGGTTGAAAAGTGGGGATGATAATACAGAATTTATCCATGCTTATTTTAGACAAGAGACCAACACCATTCTCTCTCCAATTACATATTGATGTCAAAACTGGAAAAAATTGCTTTAGAGTGCTCTAAAGTCATTATGTGTTAGACTATGTACGTGGATCTGATTTTAGGTTGCCAACTCTACTTGAAGAAATATGGACGTCAATTGAGGATTGACATCAATCTTAAAAGGCAAGCATCATATGTTTCCAGTGAGTGATAAAATAAGATGTTAGAATCGTGTCGAGAAGTTATATACAATTATTGGCATATAAGAGCTAGCTCTAATTACTGACCAACATAGATCTTCTCAAATTATCCTTAGATAAGAAGTACATCATATTCTTCCTTGATTTCAAGAGTCCAAATTGTCATCAAACGTCAAATAGTAGAATAAGGAGAATCTTTCAAGCACCTACAATTCAGTCAGCGACTTAATCTTATTTTATATCAGCATACCATTTTTTTATAAAACGGCGCATGCCACAGTAGAGTTAATATGAAGTCCAACATTCCAGAACCTCCATAAGTATACCATAGCAACTAAGAATTTGTTAATTCAGTACCTCTGGTGAGTTTTGTATATTAATTGCTACACAACAAGCTAACTTCTTCCATGTATAAAATAAAAATCTGATAAAAAACAATGTAGCAGCAATGATAAACAAAGATAAACAGACTTGCAGAGGTATGAGGTAGTTTTCCATCCCTTCTATTATCAAGAATTGCAGAACTCACTATCGGCACATGAGCATGAGAAGAAGAGGACCCTGCTTGCAAGAACGCATCAACGGACAAGTGATCATCGAGAGAAGTATTAGTTTTCCTCTTTGAACCTGCATTCCATGATCTTAGACCATTAAATTTAAATGGCTTACCATATAATAAAGAGATATGAAGACAGTTTAAAATTCCACACAAAAACCTCCCAGTGGTCACTGATGGACTGTTTGAGATGAACTTCTTAGTGCACCTTGCTCTCTTAAGCAAGCACGGGATAATATGTTGTTTAAATTGTTTTGTCATTAGAAGAAATATTACTTTCCTTGTTTTCTTTTGAATATTCTCTAGCAATTGTTCTTGATATCTAATGTGAATGAGGGGATAATTATTTAAACCAAATAATTTTGCAAGCATAGTTTAATATATATTTTTACCATTTTAAAAAATATATTATAGTTTTAGATGAAAAAAAACCTACCAAGCATAACCTATTCATACAATTTTATGAATAATATTTCAAGAAACTATATTGCAATTATATGAGGTAATTAACAGGCTCCGGGCTGGCCGTAAGACTATGTAATAGACCACAAACTAATTTTTAGTAGCGGACTTTCTATTGATACTTTTGTGATTAGCTTATTAGTGTTCAGTCTACTTCAGTGTTCACTCGATTCCAGTGTTCACTCTACTGAAGTATTTATTGTTCACTCTACTTGAAGCAAAACATTTCAATCAAGATGTCTCCCTCGAGTTTTTTTACCATTGAATAAAAGTACATCAACTGCAAAGAGTAAATAATCATGTATCCTTCTCAAGTAAGAATATCAAATTATATCAAATATCAGTCAACATCACATAAACTTTAAATCATGATATAATTTTAACAAACATAAGATTAGTATGATTAAGTAATAATTGGGTACAAGTCCCTTAGTGGAGAGGACAGGTTGGTGCAAGCACACCCCAGTTAGTAAGAATCCCGAAGGAATCGGCATATTGATTACTTGAATCAAAATTTGAACACATGATAGTAACATAGGAAGTATATGATAAAATAATATTAAATATCAATGAACATAATAAAAATTAAAATCATGATATAATTTATCAAATATAAGATTAGTATCATCAAGTAATTCCTGGGTACAAGTCCCTTAGTTGAGAGGACAGGTTGGTGCAAGCACATCCCAGTTAGCAAGAATCC
>JAULKK010122292.1:0-17179 GCA_032355705.1 Rubia peregrina | reverse complement strand
GAGGTATCATGGAGGAGGACAATGAAACTTTGAGGGAGTTAATGGATGCTAATTTTGAGAATCAACTTCTCTGCGTTGTCTTCCCACCTCTTCCGCAAACTATGAAATGTGAGCTACATATTGGGATGATTTAGTGACTTCCAAAATTCCATGGGATGGCCAGTGAGGACCCCAACAAGCATCTATCAGAGTTTCATTCAGTTTTTAAAAACATGAAACAGTCGGGAGCCTTGGAGGAAGACTGCAATTTACGGTCATTTCCGTTCTCACTTTGAGATGCAACAAACCACTGGTTGTACTACCTCTCTCCAGGGTGTATAACTTCTCATATGGATATGAAGCGCTAGTTCTTAGAGAAGAATTTTCCCACTTCAAAGTCCATCGGGTTGAAGAAACATTTGTCTAACATCTCCAGCTCTCTAATAAGTCCCTTTATGAATATTTGGAAATCATCAAGAGGTTGTTGGCAAGCTACATGTATCATCCATTTAAAGATGGAGATCTTGTTCACTATTTATTTAAGGGTTTGTGTGATGAGGATATGTGGATAATGAATGACGCACAAAATAGATTGATAGGCAACAATAGCCCCAAGGATGCTATGACCCTTTTGGAGAAAATGACAAATAGAACGCGACAATTCGGGACCCAGTCAAGAGTCAAGACATTAGAAGAACCCACTAACTCCAATAAAGTATAAGAACAAGTCCAAGCCCTGGCATTAATGATGAAAGAGTTTATGAATGGGAGAACTCACCATGTGAACGTATGTAGGATTTGCAGTTGGGACCATCCGATGGATATGTGCTTACAAATAGTGGATGAAATTGAGAAAGTGAAGCATTGGACTAAAATGGAGGGAATAGACAATTTGGTAGGGGACGACAGCAAGGGTTTCACAGGAACTGGGGTGGAGACAATCGCCAAGACCTCTACGCTAACTCTTTCAATCCCTGATTCGCAACCACCTGAATTTTTGGTGGCGCAGTGCCCAACAAGGTTATAACTGATGGGGAGTTCCACCTCAACCTTACCCAAGGGATGAAAGTCCTTCTAACAATAGTCATCTCGACAAGTTGGATAGAGAAGAGATCTTAGAAGCAATTTCTCAAATAACTAAGAAGAATAACATGTTTGCATAGCATAGAAGGAGAGACATTGTACAGTTAGGCACGAAGGCATTCTCAAGCATAGTAAATCTCAAGGTTAAAGTGGGGAAATTGGCACCTCAGTTAGCTAACTCGAAGCAAGGGATTCAGAAAGCTACCTTCTCAACCTGATGTCAATCCAAAGAATATGAGTGCTTTGAAGTTGAGGAGTGGGAAGAAAGTGACAGAAGCCCAGGAGGAGACATTGCAAGAAGATGACAAGATAGTAGAGAAAGACAAGTTCACACTTCAAGAAGGGGATATATTTGTTGAGGAGGAGCAGGCACAAGATCCCTCTACCACTACGGTGGGAAGTCAACCTTCCGCTGCCATTCCTGAGTGCTTTGATGGGAAAGGAAAAAGTGGTGTCCAAAGAGGAGCAAATTCGTCAAGTCTTAAAGAGGTGCGAGGTTGGTATTCCACTCTTAGATGTAATTGATCAAATTCCATCTTATGCTAAGTTTTTAAAGAATGCATGTACTAGGAGGCATAAGCCTATAAAAAAAAGTAGGAAATTAAAAATAGGGGAAATTGCCACATAAGTTCACAGAAGCCTTCCTAAGAAATGTGATGATCCCGACATGTTTTCCATTCCTATCTATTTAGGTGGTAAGCTAATTAAGGATGCTATGATTTATCTTGGACCCTTTATTAATGTTATCCCCTATAGCTTGTATGAAACTCTTGATTTTTGAGAGCTTAGGTAGACTAGAGTGATAGCCCAATTGGCTGATCATTCTCAAGCTAGTCCTAGGGGATTACTTTGGATGTGATGGTTAGGGTTTGCAATCTTTTTTTATTGGTGGACTTCTATTTCCTAGATATGTTGCACGATGGAGGTGCACCCCTATTTTTTAGGGGATACTATTTTTGAAGACATCGAGGATAAAAATATATGTATACCTAGGAACCTTAACCCTAGAGGATGACATGGATAAAGTCGGTTTTGAAATTTATAAATCTAACCATGCTTCTTCTTCTTCTCTTGCATGAAATGGTATAATCCTCTATATCAACTTGATGAATCTTGCATAAGTAGTGATTGTGATGAACTACTACCTAACATTGAGACCTTACATTTTTTTACCTCATTGAATGATAATGTTGATGATGCTATTGCTGATATGCATGATGTTAGTGTTCATTTGCCCGTGTTTTCTAGTATGGGCCGTGCAAGGAGGGTTAGGCTCATTCTTACAATCTTTAAACTCTGACTCTGCATTTTCCATCTTAATTCCATCAACTACCATGCTTTAAGTCTGTGGCCTTCTATCTACTACCATCCTTGCTAATGGTCTTTAATACCTTCTGTCATTCTTTCAAATGACTTTCAAATATCTTCTACACCCTCGTGGATGGCCTTCTACAAAATGATGTCAAAATACTCACAAGCAACCAAATGATAAGCTCACAAAGGAAAATCTTAGTGCTCGTGAATAAAAAGTGTCCATTAGATTCAATTAAGTCTACAAAACTAGGGATTTAGACGAGAAAACCAATCATGGTCATCTAAACCCTATGTCATGTAACTAAAGTAAAACTAGCAATCAACCAAACAAAACATATTAACAAATGTGTCAAATGCGTTGGTTAACGTATGCATAAAGGTGCATGCAAAGATAAGTTAACCAATACATTCAACTTATTCCTAAACTACCCTAGTTCCCCCAAAGATTGTAAGAATCTCACAACTCTCACTCTTCCCTAAGATGCTAAAGTAACCTGGCCACCAAAAATCCATCCAATAAAAAGGTAAAGATAAATGATAAGTGCTAAACTAGCTTACTACACCGAAGATGCCACCAAAGACAATCCAAGAGATGCTTCCGAAAAAAACACCAAATATGGCCAAAACATGTTCAATTTAGTTTCCGATTTCTCTCACTTTCTCTTATTTTGTGTAGGAGTCCTTTCAGGTTTTCATCCTTGTATTCGCACATATTGGGCTCACTTTTCATTTTTTTTCCACACGGCCTCTCATTTTTACATAGGTTTTCCAACCTAGTCATGCCTATCTCTATTTTTTACCTAGGTCTTTCGACCTATCCGGGCTTTCTTCCAATTTTTGCCTAAATTTCCCTTTCTGGTTTCCAACTTAGCCAGGTATATTCTTTTCATTTTTTAAAATTTTGCAAAATATTTTGTGTAGAACAAAATGCCCCAAGGTTAGGTTTCATACTACATGAAGATAATGAAAATTAAAAAAGTACATCACCAAAAAAAATCCAAAAACAAACTACAAAGAGGTAACACCCAAAAGATCAAAACACACCACCACAGCATCCAAAAAATCCCCAAACAAAATGACATTAAAAACACAAATGAATCCCGAGATGAAACTCCTAAGGGTTTCACTACTCCCTCCCCAACACATGAGCTTTTCATTGTCCCAAATGCAATGAAAACATAGAAATCATAAGTGAGGAAGAGAAAAGTAGTTGAACTCACTCATATGACCCCAAATGGTCCTCCCTCAAACGTCTTGTCTCGTGCCTTCTCTTTCTTTACCCTTGCCTCATTCTCTCAATCTCTTGATCAATTTCTCGATAGCCTCCTCTTCGAAATCTGCCCTCTCATCTGCAATAGCAAACTCCTCCTTTACTTCTCACTTGATGGAGTCCAACTTTAATCCCCAAATTTGCATGGTGCCCTCCGTAGAGTTTAATTCTCTAATTCCTCCAATTGTAGACTCATCCCTTCTACCGTATGCCTGACATCTTGCACCATTTGGGTAGAACTCGCAAGTTGTTCCCCAAAAATACGCAATTGGTCGAGAAAGTCCATGGGTAGGTGAGTGTGTCTTGGTGGTTCCCTTGATGGAGTCTCATCATCCTCCTCTTCAATGTCTATGTTTGGGATTGATAAGACTCTGTAGAAGTCCTTCTCAAATTGCAGATCGGGTGCTAGGAACAAGTCCTCCAATACAATATTTTGGTTGATAGCGGTGCGCTCCAATTATAGAAGGATCATGAGACTGTAGATTGTAGAGCCACCGTACAACCACAAAAAAATGATCCTCCAAGATTGTGGTGGCGACCATCGAAGCCCTTGCCAATCCATCCATAGTATACCATGTCTCCAAATGACCTAAGTTTTCCAATACAAATGAGGAACTAACCAGATTCCCCAAGTATTGGGCTAAGAGTCCGACCATGCCTCCTAATGGTATCTTACCACTTTTCTTTTTTCCAATGGTCAACATTCTTTCATGAAGGCACCCACCATATTTTGGTGTAAATTCCCCTTCGGATTCATCGTCCAAAGGACTTAGACATCCAAACTGGGGCACTGTTAGATCTCTCCGTGACAGAATCCCCTATGGATGATAATCGCTAGACATAACAAAATGCCAGATGGAAAATCGCGACACTCTTGCTTAGAAGCATCCTCTTTGTGCCTGAAAGAATCCTTTAAAGAGTGCTCAATGAAAAAAGGAAGGCCTTGCGTGTCTCCTCGGACTATCTTTCTCGTACTTCCACCCAAATTCTTGGACAATGTCTAGATGCGACATAGTATACTCTTTGTCATCCATGTGGAAATGGATGACCTTCCTCCCCTCATTGTCCGTTGCTTTTTCCAAGGATGCCAAAAATTCCAAAGGCTACCTTATGTAAGTCTTGGAATCCTTGTTTAAGAAACTCTCTAGGCCTACTTTGCCTAGAAAATAAGTGACGGGCTCGAGTAGACCTCGAGCTCCCAATGTCTCCTTGCATGCAAACTTTATCTCCAATATGGTCCTCTTTGGGCTATTCAAGTATTTCCATAATTGGGCCGCACTCCCGGAAATGGTTGTCAAACCTATGAACTTTCAACAACAAAGACGAGGTTGGGAAGAAGGGAAGTTGTCTTCTCTCATCTCTCAACCTTGGTCGGCTTCTTATCTTTGTCACACCGGGGAAGTTGTTCCCTTTTCCGACATTCTTCTCTTTGGAGCCATTCTATCACAAAAAGAAGAAGTCATAATGTAAGAATATACCAAGGCATGCACCAAGTATCATTGAAGAAAAATACTCTTTCCAAATAGCTAACACGTTCAAAATCATGCTATTTCAACATAAAGGCTATCCCATCAAGAATTATTCTTCATAAACAACGAACTCATAGAAAATCATAGCATCCCATCAAGAATATCATACAATTAAGAATAATTCCTCCTAAACCACCACAAATAATGAAGATCATATCATCAAAGTATAAGAACATGTACTTCCCCCACAATTAATTCAACACAAGATATTCATACAACTCAACCATTTCCCAAAAACACATCAATCTTTTTTTTTTAAGATTCAAGACCTTCATCACAAAATTGTCACGCTATATAAAGAAAGAAAGCATAAAGCTCAAGGGATTACCCGGAATTTGAAGCTTGGAGTTGAAAATTCCACACAAGAAAAAGCGAAAAAGCTATTTATTTTTAGAAAAAGTTTCAATTTTTTGAGTTCCACCAAAATGAGGCAAGAGTGAGTGTTTCTGAGGGACTTGAATGAGATAAATGATTCCTATTGGTTTATAATTTTACTATGAATTCTTATTTTCAGTAATTATTATCCTCTAAAAGAAGGTGATTCAAAAGGGAGGTACAAAAGAGATAAGGATGGGATTTTTTAAATTATAAAATGTAGGGGAATAATTACCTTTAATTAATGCATAAGGGAGGTGTTGATGTTTAGTATAGTGATATTTACATCAACAATCCTAGGGAATAAAAGTTTGATGAATTAATGGGCCAAAAATGTATGTTTTATCTTGAAATCTCATTTTTTAGAAATTTGTATTTTTGACCCAAATAAAGAAGCCACACGGGGTCTGACATGAGGCTACCCTCAAGCTGAGGGTGCCTGAAGCACAAGAAAACTTTATCACCCAACAAGTCTTATTTCCCTCCAACCATAAAGCACAAGATTCGAACTCAAAATTTATCAATCAACAAGAGTTTCATCCAAACATCCTTCGTCACACACAAAAAAAATATAAAAAATCTATCTACGAGAAGATATCAAAAAAATCAAGAAATAGCACCGTATTTTTATTGTCGTCCTCAGAACTTAATTCTTCATGCATTTCAATCAAAAAAACCAACCATAGTGTCTCCGGAATCGCCATCGGTAACTCCACCCATGATGACATCATTGTGGAGAGGTCTCCACAAAGTTCCATCCTTACCTTTATGCACTTTGCTCGCCATAGAGAGTGAATATCCATAACTAGCACTTTGAGTCCTTAGCTATTTCCTTGGATTTAAGAGGTGGTCTAGGATGTTTTACATCCTCGCCACTCTCTACTAACTGTTTCATATTAGTGAGCATAGAAAAACAATCCAAGATTGATAAGTCATCACCAACATCATGCAAAGCATAAGTCTCGTCGACATGATCATCACAATTGAAGTGCAAGGTAGGATTCCTTTCATTACTCACATATTCATCAAGAATATCATCATCTAAGCTACCTTCTTCATTATCATCAAGAGTTTCATCAAGGAAATTATCATTATCAGTCATGCAATATTTTTCAAAATGATCAAGTTCATCACATAAAATTATGTCTTTGCACACTAGTGAGGGAATATGTGAATCATGCTTACACTTATAAATGTCAAACCCCACCTTATCAATGTTATCTTGTAGGGCTAGTGTTCCCAAATGAACATATATCTTTTTCCTTGACGTTTAAAGAAAAGGTTTCCCGAACAAAATAGAGGGTGCACCACCTATGTCAAGAACATAGAAATCCGTTGAAAATACTAAATTTCCTACTCTAACCATTACATCTTTAACTAAACCTTGAGGGCTATCTTGGGATTGATTGGCTAATTGGACAAGTACCCTATTTTTCTTAAGTACGCCTATTTTTAGATTCACATAAAGGCTAGAAGAGATCACACTAATAGATGATCCTCAGTCAATCATAGCAAATAGGAATTGAAAACCTACTGGGGTCATCACATTTCTTAGGTAGGTTCCTATGATAAAGAGTAGCCACTCACCCTATTTTAAATTTTCCTACCTTCCTTATTGGTTTGTTCTTCTTTTTATTATATGCATTTTTCAAGAATTTAGCATAAGAATGAACATGCTCAATTATGTCCAAAAGTGGAACGCTAGCCTCAACCTTCCAGAAGATCTTAAGAATGTGTTCATTGGTGGTTACCACCTTCTTCCTTCCCCTAAGTGCATTAGAGAAAGGTGGTGGAGGATTTACCCTCACCTCGGGTGTAGGAAGCTATTTCATGGGATTCTCCTCTACAGCCATTTCAGGCTCCTTCAAGTTGGTCTTGTTGCTTTTAACATCAAAGTCATCCTCTTGCTATATTTCCTTATCGGGCTTACGCATCTCCTTCTCGCTTCTTAGCTTCAAAACGCTCACATTTCTCAGATTGATCACTAGTTGGGAAGGAAGATTACTGAACTCTTTGGACTCGAGTCTGCTTATTGAGATGGAAAGTTACCCAACTTAGATTCCAACATTTTTTATGCTTGAAAAAACCATAGTCCCGAAATCTTCAATCTCAAACCTTGTGCCCTCCGTGAAAACATATCTCTTCTTAGCCAATTGGGATATAGCCCTCAATATTTCTTCTCGATTCGACTATGGGAGTGAGGCATTATTGCTATAACTACCTTCATACCTTGGATAGGGTTGAGGTAGAACTTGTCCGCCTTGATTGTAACTTTGAATTTGATTATCCTTGTGCCAACGAAAGTTAGGGTGATCGTGGTACCCAGGGTTAAAGGTATTTGCGTAGGGATCTTGCCCTTCACCGCATTGGTTCCTCTGGAAACTTTGTTGTTATTTCCCCCTACCGAATTGTTGCCTATCACCACCATTGAAGTCTAATGCCTTTACATTTTCCATGTTTTCCACCATATAAGGACACGCATCGGTTTGATGATCAAGATTATAAATGCCACAAACCTTGACTTGGTGAACTCTTCCTTTCATGAATTCCTTTATCATAGAAGCAGGTGCTTGGACTTGCTCCTATAGCATTGGAGATAGATTCAGTTTATCCACATTTTTCACTCGACATCTAGTGTCAAATTTCCTCGTTCCATTGGCCTTTTTTTGAAGAGGGCTAAAAGAATCGATGGAATCACTATTTGTAGAAGCCTCGCATACCCCGTGAACATAAAGTCATCAAATTTCACCCTTGATTCTTGTTAGAGTTACTCAGCCAAAAACCCTTAAGAAATTTTGGGATTTTTAAGTTTTTGGAATTATGGATATCTGCATGTTTAGTACTTCTTGGAGAAAAGGGCTTAATTGTGATTATTGAATTCTTGTGGAAGAATTTTGAGTTTGGGGTGGTAGTTGAGATTTTTTGGATTTTTATGTATTGTTGTTGGTGCTGTGAGTTGCTCTAAATATTTCATAATGGCTCATAGGCAAAAAGAGGAGCCGAGTGTCCTTTTACGGGGTTAACCACACTCCTTCCAAAGCGCCAGGCATGATGGGACCATCTTATTGGGCACCCCATCCAAGAGACTAAGTTTGTAGACGAGAGGACTCTTAAGGAACTCAAACTCTATAAACCAGTAAGGCTGCTCCTTGGGAGGATTGGGCTCAAGGAGTTCACGACAATATCAGCCCCTACATATACGAAATACACTTTAGAGTTTCTTGCAACTATCACGTGAGATTGTAAAGGGTTTAGGGGTAGATAGTGAGGTCCACCTGGAAGACGTGGCTAGGTCTATACTCATGTGAAGATGGCTCGAGTATTTGGATGGAAGTATTTCACTGAGTTCAATTGAGGATGCTTCTGGCTTTGATGTGCATACTTTCTGGCCGTCCATCACCCAATGGTCGCGGAGAAAGAAGAGTAAGAGCAATGACATTGTGCATCTAGCATTAAGATATCTAGCCAGGCTGTTGAGCGTAATGGTTGGTTTCCATAGGAAGGCCACCACTCCCACCGAGAAGAACAGTAAAGTCCTATGGTCGATTTGCACTGGGCAAACTTGCCTTGATTTGGGGAATGACTTCATCGGCTAGTGTATCGTCCTTTCCAGGATCGGACTAGCAAGAGATGAGAGAGAACCCAAACACTCATTATACCCTTGGTCCTATAGCTATATCAGAGGCGAAGATGATATGCTTACAGTAAATATTTGTCTACTAGTGTTATGAAAGTGCTAATCTCATGAGGCTGCTCATTGCAGAAAAACCAAGCTGGAAAAGATATTTAGGGTGCAGGATATCATCATAAAGCCTAATTATAGGATACAGGTAATAGTAAGAATCCCCTATACAGCGAAGAAATATTAGCAGGGTGATGATGATGAGCAAGGAAAGCATGTCGAGAAGGTCCCAATGGATAAGGACCAGATCCTTGACTAACCTACACAGTCCATCCCCACTAACCACCAGATTCCTTAACCACCAATAAAAATCCCTCATTTTATGCCACCACTAGTAGATTAGCCTCAATTTATGCCGCAGTCTCCAGTTGAGAAGTTTTTGGAGCACCACCATCATTTCATGCTGGTGATTGATATTCAAGAGGAGCCCTGCCAGTCCACTAGCCATAGTTCTCACATACACAGCTAATCCCCACATATCGATTGCTTTACAGAGTTGAGTAGGCACAGTAGCTGTAGGCCCCCTTCTACTTCCGAGCCTCACCGACACAGCATTTCCATTCCATCTCAGCATGAGGCTCAACCTTGGGAGCATCCATAGTTCAGCCCTTTCTGATAGCACAGTTCACAAGGATATTAGTTGGCTTCATCTTACCACATGTAGACCCATCTGTAGAGACAAGAGCTGGAGTGGATGCAATCTTGGAGTGATTTTATCCTCGAGGTTAAGCATGATGTGTATCGATTTGGCGCTAAGCTCAACTATTATCAGGTGGAGAATGCAAACACGTTTGCCAGGGTAGATGATTAGCTCCACTATCTGAGCATAGATATGGATATATTGTGCCACGGTGTGGGGGGTCACTATTTGGCTAAGGATAGCAGGCAATGGATACATGTACCATCATCAGGATCCGTACGGGTAGGGGTGTGGAGTCAGGCGTCGCGGACGGCGCTAAGGACTTTTTGGTGCTTTTCCAACCTATATTTTCACCTTGGTTGCATGCATTGTGTGGGGAAGGGGTTGGAACACCTTTAAGGTGGCACTCTCCTTTGTTTATCTTGCTATATTTTGGATTTGTTGATGATTATTTCCCTTTCCCTTGTTTTTCCCTCATTAGTTTAGAAAACTTACTTAGCTTGTTTGTTTTGAAAACTTTGTTTTTGGTGTGAGGGCACCATTTGTAATTTGTGTTTGGGAATGTTTGAGGAACATTTTGGTGGTGTAAATTTTTGTTCTGCTTATTTTCATGAAGTATGAAACCCACCTTTGGGGAATTTTGTGCTACAAAAAATGAAAATTTTGAACAAAAATGAAAAAATATATCAAGCGATGTCGAAAACCTGAAAGGGCTACTTAGGCAAGAATTGAAAAGGCCCTGCTAGGATTTTTTTTTAAAGGTAAAAATGAGAGGCCATTGTTTGGAAAAAGGTGAGAGGTGATCTCAACATATGTGTAAGGCTAGGATGAAAACCCAAAAAGGCTCCTACGTAAAAATGAGAGAAATTGAAAGAAAATGGAAACTTTAATTGTACATCTCTCGAATTGTCATTGGTTGCTTCTTAGGTGGAGTAAGTTAGCTTCACACTTACCACATACACCTTGCCTTTTATTGGATTGATTTGGGTGGATAGGTTACATTACCTTCTTCGGGATACCATTGCGCATGGTAGTAGATAATAGAAGGAATAATTTTCTAGAATACCATTATGGATGGTAGTAGATACTAGAAGGCCTTTTGCAAGGATGGTAGTAGACAAAAGGCCATGAGTCAAAACAAGATAGTAGATAGAATCAAGCTGGAAAAAGAAGGGAGTCCAAGTTCAACTCTTCAAGGCCTGGAAAGTCTGCGCCAGCCAACACGGCCAAGCTAAAGACCCTCAGCACAGGTTGTGCCTGCCAGCACGACTATGCCACATCCCCTCGGCATGAGCTGTTTTCTCCAACACGGTTCTGCCAGCCCAAGGCTCCGTCCGTCTTAGAACGAACACTAGTTGTGCCATTTTACATGGCCCGTATCGTTTCATTTATAACATTTTTCGACCAACCCATGGGGTGCAAAGATTGACACAGACGCACTATCATTTTGCTCAAAAATATACTCTGAGCCAATGGCTGGCTAGGATTTACACGGCCCGCACTCTTCATAAGAGAAAATAATGCACCGAGCCAATGACCCGTGAAGATTTACATGGCCCATGTCATTCAATCGATCGAGGAAGTACTCACAGCTGATGAACCGTGCAGAACTATGCAGACGAATAATCTAAACAGCTAAAGACAAGCCGGTGGCACCTGCTAGATGACACCGCTCGTGCTAGACCCAGCCAGTACAGCCCGTGCCAATTTCACCCGCTAGGGTTTTTTGCCTCTTTTTGGGCCTTGAAAAAGGCCCAATTCCTTACTACTATATATAGGAGCCTATGCCTACTAGGTTTTAAGTTTGGGTTCATTTTATTTTGATTCTCCTAGACTGGGTAGAGAGAGAAAATGACTAACCCTTATTTAGAATTTATTTTCTCCCTGTTTTTGGCCCAAGGGAATTGAATACAATGAAACCACTTGGGTTCAATGCTTAGGGAGTAGTGCTTGTGGTTTATATTTGTATTCATGACTTGGTATTTCTTTTGGAAGATTCTACATATCTACCTTTCCTATTATGCTCATCAATATTATATTTTCTTATTCTTTACATTCTTGTCAATTGCATAATTGTTACACTAAGATTGGTACAAATCATAGTCTACATTCATGTTGACGTACTTATTGATGTTCCCCCAGGAGTGAAACCTAGATATAATAGGGGTAGCAGGGTCTGAGACCATAGGGGTGTGTACAGGTGGGTCGCCGAGTTACCGTTACGATAATTGTACACTAGTCTCAGCTGCAAAATTGGCCCAAAGGGTTACGGGTAGAGATAGCGTTAGTAGCAAGCTAGGGTTAGCGCAATTCACAACCTTAGAATAAATAATAAGGTGCCTATCCCTTTGCCTCTGTAAGCCTAGAGAGAAACATTTGTAGTGAAGTGCCTGGGAAGTAATATCACGGGGATGAATCAGATCTGCATAATGGCAGGGTTGTTGTTGCACTTCCTTAATTACGGAGGCAGTATCGAAGGAAGAAAATGTGAACACCCTTATGTGACAGATAGGGGGTAGTGTTGAACATCGACTGTACTACGTAGCATAATCATTAGGATAGGTTTATATTATTGAATGTGATTGAATATAAGATCAAAACATATTATCAGTCATGTTACACAAAAATTCCCCAGGTGCCAATGATTTATAAGTTTACTCTCATGTGCTTTTGCATGTTCTTAGTTGTTAGATAGAAACCCCCCAAAAACCAATCTTGCAATATTAGTTATTCCTAACACGTGATCGGATTGACCACCCAGTCGCGACTATGTGTAGTTAACTTTTGGATTCCTAGCATCTCTGTAAACTTCGGTCTTGCCACTATCTACCCTCTAGCTTCGTAGTAGGAACAGGAGCAACAAACAAATCTCTCATCTTTGATTCCATGCCCTTTGACTCGCCCTTTCCCGACATCGCTAATAAATAACCTTTTCACGCGAGATCCACTAAACAGAGAGAGGACCGTCAAAGATAGAGATTTATAGTGTTTCTCTCATTCCTACTACTACACTACCAATAATGGTAGATAGTGTCAAGAACCGGGGTCATCCACATAGATGTTAGGAATCAAATAATTAACTATACACAACCGTGATCAGGTCGTTAATCCGACCACGTGTTAGGAACTATTAGTGTTTTTAAAAAACATTGGGGGTTTTATAACTAAAACTACTAGCATGAAATTGATCACAAAAGTAACAATAAAAATAAGCACTCGGGGAATGGTTGTGTAACATTATTAATGTCATTTCGATCATCGATTTCATCACATATAACTTTAAGCCCATTCTAGTGTTTATTATACATGGTTGGTCGATAGTCAACACTTCCATATACCTATCACGTAGGGTGCACGTGTATTCTTCCATCAGCACCACCTCCGTAATTAGCAGAGTGCAGTGATGGCCCTGCTTTTCATGGAGATCTGAATCTTCCCCATGGTATTACGTCCCGGTCACTACACCACGAAGGCTTCTCCCTAGGCCTAAAAATGTAATAGGCGTGAACCATATTATCGATGGCTCTAGGCTTGCAAAGCTAAACCAAAGTTTGCTAATCAATCTATTTCTACCTGCTACCCTTCAGACCAAGACGTCGGCTTACTAGTGCATGGTCGATTGTAACGTTAACAACGACAACCTACGTGCACACACCAGCATGGATCTGGACTTATTCTTACCCCAGCCTCATCTAGGTTTCCCTCTCTAGGGGTATCAATATTGCAATAAATCATGAGAGAAAAGGTTTTGGAAAGGGGAAGAGATAAGAGAGTATTTACAGTTAAAAATGTCCAAAAAACGAATATGGGCAAAGAACCATCGCTACTCGCGACGGGCAGAGTAACCTGCCCTTACATATTGTCTTATTTTTTGGTCATAGTGTAGTTGTCTCCTCATCCCTTCTTCAGGTCTTCAAGGTCTTCATTGTCTTCAAAATGCAATCTTCATATCTTCCAATGGTTACCTCGTCTCACAAAATCCGTATTACAAGTGATAAGAGCGCTAAAGTCGCTCTTAACTCTAGTAATATAACTTCAAGGTAAAATGGAGCATCCAAAGCATAAAAGCATACCAAAATGAGTACAAAGGATCACAAAATGAGTACAAATGATCACAAAATCATCGTATAATAAGGACGTATCAGATTGCTTCAAGGATTTCCCCTCGGTCTGACTTGTAGAGTGAGGCATTGTTGTTGGAACGCCTTACTCCCCTTGGATAAGGTTGTGGTGAAGCTTGTCCGCCTCAGTTGTACCCTGCATTTTGTTCTCCTCACGCCAATGAAATTTGGGGTGATCACGGTACCTTGGGTTGAAGGTGTTTGCATAGGGATCTTTCCTTTCACCTCATTGGTTACCCCGGAATTTTGTTGTTTTCCCCTACCAAACTGTGGCCTATTTCCACCATCGTTGAAATCCAACACCTTAACTTCCTACATATCTTCCACAACTTGCGGGTAAAAATATGTGTGATGATCGAGGTTACAAATGCCGCACACTTTTGCTTTTTAAACTTCCTTTTTGATGAACTCTTTTATCATGGAGCCAAGAGCTTAGACTTGTTCCTCAAACTTAGGGGGTTAAGAAGGTTCGTCCACAAGCCTCACCCTAGATCTTCAACACAACTACCTTGTACTGTTTTCCATCTCCTCTAATTGTGCCATTGCATCCCCTGGGATCTTGTTTGCGATTGAACCATTACAAGCTGTGTTCACCATACGCATGTCATCATCACACAACCCTTTCAAGAAATAGTAAACTAGGTTTCCCTCCATGAATGGATGAATGGACAACACATCAGTAACCTCTTAAATCATTCCCGATACTCGTAAAGGGAATCATTAGAAAACTAAGAGAAGTTGCTACTTCAACCTCACAGACTTTGAAGCTGGGAGTTATTTCTCGAGAAATCTGCACTTCATATCCATCACAGATGTGATGCAACCAAGCAGTGGATAGTACAACCAATCTTTGGCCAAATCCCAAAGTGAGAAAGGAAACGCTCTCAAGTTGTAATCTTCCTCTGAGACTCTCGTCAGCTTCATATTGGTACAAACTAGGTGGAATTTCAAAAGATGTTTTTTTGGATATTCTTCGGCCATTTCATGGAACGTCAGTAAGTAATGGATCATACTGCTCTTAAGTTCACATGTCACATTGGGTGGCAAGGGTGAGAAAATGATGCAAAGGGGTTGATTCTCCAAAGTTGAACCATCAATTCCCTAAAAGTGCGGTTATCCTCTGCCATTTCTTCTTTCTCAATAATAACCAAAATTGGTTCTTGTGGAACTTCCGATATAGATCTCATCTTCCTTGGTAACCTATTACCTGTGTATTCCGCTGGATAATGTAAAACTTCCAAGTTTATGGTACGGGTGTGTACCATAAACTGGGAATAAAATAGTATCCAACTAAAAACAACAATAGAAAAAATGGTTAGAGGTAACCGGATACTAGAAAGAAAGCTCAATAACAAAAACCAACAAAAACCAAAAACAAAAACAACATCAACATCAACTACTCAACTAACACACTATGCAAGTTAACTACCAGACCTTTAAACTAACATCCCCAACAACAGCGCCAACATTTAACCCATCCTAGCAACGTCCCTAATAAATAACATTTTCACTGAAGATTCACTAAACTGAGAGGGAACCATAAAAGATAGAGATTTATAGTGTTGCACCAGTTCCTACTACAACACTATCAAGAATGGTATATAGTGGCAGGTACCAGGGTCGTCCACAGAGATGTTAGGAATCTAATATTTAACTATACACAATTGTGATCAAGTAGTCAATCCGACCACGTGTTAGGAAAATTAGTGTTGGGAAAACAAGTATTTGGGGTTTTTCTAACTAAAACTACTAGCATGATTGATTAAAAAAATAACAATATAAACTAGCACTCGGAGAATATTTGTGTAACATGATTAATGTTATTTCGATCATCGATTTTATCACATGTAACATTAAGCCTATTCTAGAGTTTATGACACGTGGTGTTGTCGATGGTCAACACTTCCCCATACCTATCACGTAGCGTGCGCACTCCATTTTTGCTCTTCTGATTCGCATCCAGTGTCGTTTGGTGCATCCCGTCTACTAGAACCTTGTTTTGTTCAGTAACATGGGACGAGCCATGTCATTCTTCAAACCCCGTGGGATGGTCTTGGCATTCGTGACTTGAAAGGATGCGGACTGTGTAAAATGGAACAATCTGGTTCTATACTTAGCCAAATTTTAGAATGAAAAAGAAGACTTGGGGAACACGAAGTCGGGGTCAGCACGGTCCGTGCTAGAGGCCTCTGACACGGCAAGTGTTGCTTGACATGGGCTTTTCTGAGCATTAGTACGGTTGTGCTAGGTCCCTCTTCGTACTGGTCGGCTGGCCTCATGCTGGTCTTGGCTGGTCCCGACAGCTGACTTGTTTGCTCTGCTACAGCAGAATGACTAATTATATTTGAAAGTTCTTATAGCCGATTGTATAGCACTCGAGAAGATGACTCTAATGGTTCCATCCTCAAGAAATTATTCTTCTCTGATTGTTCCAAAATTCTATGAAATCTTGGACCACTTTCTCTGCTTTTTCTTTGGCCTTGTTTAACTTTAAATCTGCCTTTTCTGTGCTCAATTCCATCTACTACCACACTTTGGATTCCGTGGCCTTCAATCTACTACCATCCTTGCGAATGGCCTTCAAATATCTTCTACCACCCTCGCGGATGGTCTTCTACAAAAATATGATTAAAGAACTCATAAGATAAAAAGGAGGATCTAGGTGCTAGTTAATACAAAGTGTCCATTAGCTTCAATTAAGTCTACAAAAGTTGGGATTTAGACAAGAAACCCAATAATGGTCGTCTGAACCCTTTGTCGTATAAATCTAACTAAAACTAGCAATCATCTAATATGACAATAAATGTGCCAAATGCATCGGCTAACACATGCATAAAGGTGCACATCACCCTCTCCCCAGTTTACTTTAACTGACAACCCCGAAGGGAGGCGGGTCTGAAACTTCAACTTGGTCATCGGTTTACGGGTGGGTGGAAGTCTTGTGAGTGACGTTATAATTCTTCAAAAGTGCCTCTATTGTCCAATTACAAAAGTGGGTGCCACGGCCACTAATCAAGCCTCGAGGGATCCCAAACCTAGAGAAGATGTTATTCCTTAAGAAATCTGCAACCCCTTTAGAATCATCAGTCCTAGTGGGTTTTGCTTCAACCCACTTTGACACATAATTCACCGCAAAAAGAATGTATGTAAAGCCACAAGAGTTAGGAAAATGTCTCATAAAATCAA
>JAULKK010122078.1:0-17182 GCA_032355705.1 Rubia peregrina | reverse complement strand
ACCATTTTATGAGCAAACACTTGGGAATATCCCCTGTCTCTGTGGACGACCCCGACTTGCCACTATCTACTTAATTGTAGTTAGTAAGAAAAAAGGCTTAAAAATTACATCTTTGAGAGGTACGATGATGACCTCCCATTGCCTATCTCAACCTGTCTCAGGTGTATAATATATTTTTGTGAATTCTAGATTCAGGTGCCTCTCATCCATATGTATCCTTATCTATCATATTTTGTTTCCTTATCTCCAAATTCACCTCATTCTATCATGACCACCCATGCCACTTCTATTCTATGCCGTTGGAAGGTGTTGGTTCTATTGTCACATCTCATATCTCTCTTAGTGATGTCTACTATCCTTTTAGTCTTGCACTCAACCTTTGCTCAGTTGGTCAGTTATGTGACTATGGTTTTAATGTTACTTTTCTTCTTCATCTTGTTTAATTTAGGATCCATGATCTCAGATACAGGTTGTAGGCATGAGAGACTATATGTCTTGGAGGAACTAAATGTATCAGATGTTGTTGCTTCTAGTGTGGATTTATCTTCTTTTCGTTTGATTCATTTGTCCTTATATTTTTTATCTGTGGCACTTACATTTAGGTCAAGTTTCTGCACCTCGTTTAATGTTTTTGATCTCTACTGAAGTTTTAGGACAATTGCACACTCTAGATATTTTTGATTGCAAAATTTTCAGCCATTGAATTGAAGCATTTCATCATCTCATGCTCCATTTGATCTTGTGCACTCTGATGTGTGAGGACCCTCTCCCGTGCCTACAAAATTGGGGTTCTAGAAATTATGCATCCTTTATTCATTATTCCACTCGTTACACTTGGGTTTATTTTATGAAGCGTAGATGACATATTTCATGATTTAGAGCACTAATTAAGACACAACATTATACTATCATTAAGTGTGGGTGTGATTTGGGAGGTGAATATATCTCTAATGATTTTTTGTCTCCTTCTTACTTCTAATGGAACCAAATGTTAAACCTCTTGTACACATACTCCCTAGAAAAATGGTGTTGCTGAAAGGAAACATTGTCACCTTGTTAAGACAACTAGCTCCTTCTTGTTTTCAGCTGAGGTTCCTAAAATATTGGGGGGGGGGGGAAGCTATGAATATAGCTGCCTATGTCATTAATAAAATTACAATCTCTGACAATTCAGGTTTGTCATTTTGAAAAATTGTGTGAATATGCACTTGACTATTCTTCCCTGTGTGTTTTTGGTTTACTTGTTTTCTTAGATTATGATAGTGGCTAAAAGGAATATCATTGTTTTGATCCAGTTAGTTAGAAACTATATGTCTCTCGTCATGTTGTGTTTTTAAAGCATATTCCATTTTTCTCTATTCCCACTAGTTCACATAACATGACTTAGTCAGATGTCATTTACACTGATCCTTTTGATGTCACAATAGATGAAAATTCACCATATACTTTGGTTCTCGCCACAGACACTCATTGCTTGACCTTTCCTGCTTCATTTCCAATTTCTCAATCATCTATTCAGATTGCAACAATCCTCCTCGGTGCCATTCCACTCGTATTAGTAAGTCTAATGAAAAACATGATTTGTATAGATTGAAGGCCACGAGTCAAAACGTAGTAGAAGATAGAAAGGTAAAAAAAAATAAGCCAAGTTCAGAAGCATCAAAGAAGTGCACGGGCCGTGTAAAATGGCACAACCCATGCCATTAGACCTCGCAAAGATGAGGGTACCGGATGATGGGCCATGTAAATTTGCACGACCCGTACATGAAAAAATTAAGAAGAAAAAGCCCCAGTAGATGGGATGTGCAGATGTGCACACCCCATGCACTCAGAAGGTGTGAAATCAAGTCCCAGACGATGGTTGCATGACCATTCCGATCACTTTCAGTGTAGCAAAATCCCCAGACGATGTCCTGTGCAATACTGTATGGACCGTGCTAGCCTTGCCGATCAATATTGCATGGACTGTGCCACAATGGCACTAGGGTTTTTCAATATGGGTTTTTAGGCCCATTTATCCTATCCTATATATATGGCCTTCATCCTCCCAGGGTTCACTAAGTAGACTTAGTTAGTTTCATTTAGTGTGTTAGGTAGGAGGCTAGGAGAATTCTCTCTATAGTTCTTTCTCTTCTCTATTTACTTACACTTGGATTCATGACATATATTCTAATGATTTCCATGAATCTAATGTTAGTAGAATAGTTTATTTCTTAGGGTAGTTATTAGTAAGCATGATTTTGACCTAATTTATGAGACTCGTTAGATTCATTCTATTTTGCTATGCTATAAATAGCGTGCTTAATTTGTATAATTTCTTATTGTGATTTATATAATGAAGTATGTTAAGATTCTGACTTGATTTATATCTTGCATAATATAGTTCTAGGCTTTAAATGTTGATTTGAGAGTGTTAGATTATTGGCACTATGGTAGTCTTGTGAGCATCGAGAGGATATGTGTGATAGATCTATCTTTTGCTTGTCGAGATGGTAATAGACTACAATCTTAATTTTCTAGTCATGTGAGAAATTTCATATTAGGATCATCAGACCTATCACATTGATGTTATTAAAATCCTAACAAGGGAAACCTCTACTTTTCCCAATTATTGAGCATTTTTGTTAGTAGCTACTAGGGTGGCACATACGCTAGAGTTATCACGAGGTACTGATGTCCTCTTCCCTTTGAGGTCTAGGATGGGTACTCATAGTGGAGGTCCCAATTATCTGATTGAGTTTACTCCCCCATCTAACAGTTGGAATCTACGAAAGGTTTTGTTCCTTTAAGCGTGGGCATGTTAGCCCCGTGAGTGAGCTACGGGGGTGGTCAGTGGGGAAGCGCACCCATAGAAATTTATGGAGGAGCTGAGATGTTAAGGAGGGGGTAGACCCAGCTGTGTGACAGACAACGGGGTTCCTAGGGAATAAACATCTCCGCACTATATGATATAACATGAAAATAGGTTAATAGTTGCTTTTGTGAATTAGATTTTTGGATCAAATATATACGTCAATCATGTGATGTAAATAACCCCCAAGATTAGTTAGTTTATATTTTCTCTCACTTGCATGCTTGTAGTTTTAGTAATTCAAACACAAACTCTCCCCACCTACCATTTTGTTACTACTAGCTATTCCTGATACACGATTTGGGTGATGCCCGAGAGTGGATTGTGTTTAGCTAACCATTATTCTCAAATATCTACATGGACGAACCTGGACTTGCCACAATCTATGTTTATCGTAGTTAGGAATCTTTGACCCTCGCACTTGTGGGACTGAATGACCCTGCAGGTGCAAGTTTTATTTTGGCGTTATTGCCTAGGATTTAGATTTGTCTATTTGTTAGCTAGTATATAATTAGTCGGTAGAGTAGCTTGTATTTTTGTGTGTAGTTAGTTTGTTTTTGTGTTCAGCACTTGTTCATATTTTCTTGAAGTATTCTAATCTTGTTTGCTAGTGTTTGGATAAGGACGATTACTTTATCGTTCCTTGTTTAAGGTATATACCTATGCCACGAACCAAGGAACCTTACATTGCTACCTCAAAATACAAGTAGGTGGAAAATTAGAAAAAGAAAGGTGAACGATGAGGTTCCATGGGAACCAAGTGAAGTTTATATTGAGGTTGAGATAGAGATCCCAATGGCCGAAGATAATAAAAATGCTTAGGGAGTTTATTTTTCCAAATTTGGAGAATCAACCCCTTTGAATTATCTTTTTTCCACTCCCATCAAAATTAACTGAGTGAAGTTGGGTTTAAAATTTACAAGTCTAGTTATGCATCTTCTCGTTTTGCATGTAATGACATAGTTGCTTATGAGGAAACTGGTCATGTTGAGGTGTATTGTATGAATGATGAATTTTTAAACTCTTGTATGATTGATGAGGGGTTTCATTTTGAGAGCCTAATGAAGGATGAAATTTTGAGAGCTTTATTAACTTGCATAATTCTAGTGTTACCTTGTCTATAATGAATTCTTCAACATCTTTCAACACTAACATGAAACGGTTTATGGAGCATGGAAAGGATTTAAAACCTCTTAGACCCCTTCCTAAACCCAAGAAGAGAGCTAAGGCTACAACCAAGATGAACATTGAACATTCAATTAGGAATTGACTCAAAGGTAAGGATGACTCTTTGCGGATGCCTCTTCACAAGGATTTCATCCTAGGTGGAATCACGGATGACAACTCTGGAGACCCAATGGTAAGTTTTCATTAATTGAACTTTGGAACTAGGAATATGTCGTGAGAAAGACAATAAATATACGCTGACTTTTCTTTGCTTTGATTGTGTTCTTGTTATGTGTTAGTTGTTTTTGTGTTTTGTGTTATAGGAGAAGATTTTATGAAATTTGTGGTTAAAAATTGATTTGAATTGACTCTCATGGTGTTGATTAGAAGAATTTAGGAAGTTGAACTGAAAAAGTAGTCAACTGTGCAGAAAAGGCCCAAGGGTATTCCAGGGCATGAGCCATGCAAATGTACACGACCCATATAAGAAGAACTAGACATGAGGGCTTCAAGTTACACGGCCCATGTCAGATAACCACAACAGGTTTATGGCAAAATAAAATTTTGCCAAATTAGGCAGTTGTGCCACATTGAAACTACAATTTTCTTCTTCCCTGAATTGGGTAATGCCAGTTGGCACTGCACCAAATCATATTTGTGAACATGAATTAAAGAAGCTTTAACTCCCAAAATTCTTTTTTCTTCATACACCATTACTACCTTCATATATCTCTCTCTATTCCAAACAAGCCATTTCGTAAACACAATTAATCCTCAGAACCAAATCCGACCCTATCTTCTCTCATCAATATAGAGAACATAGCACACTTCCATAACTCCAAAACATTCATCCCCATTTCACGTTAGGAAAAATTCAAATTTTAGGTATTTCTCTCAAGAGGGCATTATTTTACTTTTCTTGCGTGTTCTTCATCTCCTAAGATGAAAATTTGGGTAATTATCTACACTTTGTGTTTACTTGCTTTCGTTGGTTTGTTTGTGGAATGTGAATGGAACTTGAAGTTTGAAAAGTTTTGGTGTTTCAGGGATTATGTGGGTGATGTGCAAGCTTGTATGTTATACTAAGTGTGGGGGAAGACTATGGACTCTTAGTTGTGATTATGTGATGTGCTAAATAATTGATGTTTAAGGAATCATGATTCTTACTAATTGAGATTATCTTGGTGCTTAAAGTTCATATCTTGTCACTACCATCATTTTTTGGTAGAGTGGGTCCTTAGAGGAGCCGAGTGGAGAAAGGAACCACTTCCCATGTTAAGAAGGGGAATAATTTGACCCAAGTTTGGAGGCAAGGGCTGAGGCAACCCATTGTCTTGATGAGTTTGTGGGTTTGAAGAAATTTTCCAAGAGTGAAGCTCAGAAGTGGAGAAACTTGCAATGGTCAAAGATGATGGTGTTGAGACGAAGTTTTCTTGGAAAGAGACTTTGGAAACACTTGGCCTACTCCAACCTGTGACCTACTTGTTAGGTTATGTGGTCCTAGAGGGATTCCTAGAGATGCAATCTAAGACATACATTCGATGGACCTTATAGTTTCTAGTCACCATTAAGTAAAAGATTGGCGATGAAGGGAGGAGAATGATCCCATTCCACCTTGATGACAAGGAATACATGATGACCTATAGGGAACTTTCATGGGCATTCAGGTGGAAATATGGGAAGGACATTCCAAGGACGCATTGGCAAGCTCTCCCATTTGCATTGGGTAGCTTTTGGAGACACATAGCGGGAGTTGATAGGAACCATAGGGGGAGGAATATTGCAATAGTCCACCCGACTTTGCGGTATGTCCAATGCCTCTTATCAATGGGATTTTTTGTCACGAAGATATTTCTCATTGCCCCAATAGGGACATCGAGATACTTTAGTCCATGAATCAGGAAGGTTCCGCATATCCCGGTATGGTGGAGATGTTTGTTGAAGAGATTGTACAAGGTACAGAAGAGAGGTGGGAAAATACCTATGGGATGTATGGTTTTTCTTCACGTATAATACCTTGGACACGAGCCCCCACATCATCTTTCTTTGGCGAATGTAGGCCTATGGGGATGAAGTACACTACGAAAAAGTTGATCAAAGCTACCACGGTCACCACAACTACTTCAAGTGACCACTTCATATGGTTATATGGTGTTGTAAGTGTTTGTAACTTCATGGTGCTTCCGCAACCCGAGAACACATCCATTACTCACCACACTAATTTGGAAGGGGCTTTCATAGCCCGAACCCGAGTTTTGAGTAGATCTTCTTTAACACTTTTTTGACTTCGAATGTGGACAATGATGAGGAAGGTGAACAATCCTTTAGAGCGCAACCTACCCAATCCAACCTAACAACGAACTTCTATGATCAATTTCGTGTATTTGGGGAGCAACTTTTGAGTTTGTACCCAACTAGTTTAAGAGGTAAGCCATGCGGTGGGAGGGATGAGCCTACAAATGGAAGAGTTTGGGTTGAGGCTTGATGCTATGGATTGGAATATGAGGAATTGGGGAGGTAGGCTTGATTCCATTGAGCGAGCGGTAAAAAAAAGTTTGTAATTGTAGATGAGAGGCCGAGATACAAGAAGAAGCCATGGAGCAATAGTTGGAAATGATGCATGTATCCAATCTAGAGGGATTTCGTGACCTTATTCCCAATGAGAGACAAGAGCTTAGGCAAGAGGAGAAAATAATAAGTCATGAAATGAGGGGCATGAGGGTGGGCCCTTCGGGGACCCAAGAGTAAGTGTCTATGATCTCCCTACTCCACTTATTATTATTTGGATTTTTTTGCATTGAGGACAATGCAAGGTTTAAAGCACTTAGAAAATTTTAGCAAAGTTTCTTATTATGTTGGTTTTTTTCCATGTAGTTCGAATCTCACTTTTGGGACACTTTGTGCTACATAAAAATTCAAAAAAATAAAATGGAATTTTTAAAATCAAATTGTGTGCCCCGAATAGGTTGAAAACCCAAAAGGGAAAAATATGGAAATATGAGAGGCCAAATGGTGTTAAAAAAAGGTGAGGGTGGGCTTGAAAAAGAAAAAAAAGTTTGAAACAAGGATGAAAGCCCGACAGGGATCCTGGAAAAAAGAGAAAATGAGTGAAATTGAAAATTTTGATGCTTCTCTTGGATTGGCGATTTGGTAGCTTCTTGGGTAAAGTAACTTAGCATCACATTTCATGTATACCTCACTTTTTTATGGTTTGTTGGTTGTTTTGATTGCTTTAGGTTCAGGATTTGAGGGTGAGAGATTCTTATGCCTTTGGGGCTAGGGTAGTCTAGGAATAAAATTTTGGGTGTTTTGGGAAAACTTTTGCATGCTATTATTTACGTTTAGGTCATTGTTTGTTCTTGTTTACTCAAGGATGAGTAAAAATTTAAGTGTGGGGAATTTGATGAGATGTCAAATGCATATATTTCTTGTGGTATTTACATATCTTTTATTATGTTTTTGTGGGTACATTGCCTACAAGAAATATGGCCTTTTACCTCAGTGCTACAGGACTTTTTACCTCGATTTTTAGTCCTAATTTTTTTTTGGGTAAATACTGTCGTAGTGAAAAATATATTTTTTACCTCGGTTCAAAACCGAGATAAAAAGTCATTTGACCTCAGTTTTGGACCGACATCGGTAGGTATTGTGACCGACGTTGGTCCAAGAAAGAAGGCCGATGATAGGAGACCATAGCTGCGACTTCGTTTAGGAAAATGATGGCATGCATGAGGACCTTCATTGGTCATAGCAAGAAAGCATGCAAGGGGACATGAATTGCGGTGACTACATTCAGGTCGACGTCGGTTGAAATAAAAACAATGTCGCAAATGCTGATAAGCAATGTCGTGGGCTGTAGGGCTCAGATTCCGTGTGCCTGCTTTAAGCAGAACATTGACGAATACGATGTCATTTTGATTGACCGATGTCACAGAAAAAATTGATGTCGGTTAATGCAACATTGGTAAGGTGTTATCTCTTAACCGGTTTGTGCAACATCGCTGATTAATCGTGGAGATATTGTTTCTCGTTCAATATTATAATATTTAATATTGGATGACACAAACAATTGTTCCTCTATAACTATTACATGTTATTTAGTATTCCATAACTCATGAAATGGTTAAACATCATACAACAATCAATTGTTATTTAGCTAATGTGGGAAAGAATGACATGTTATAACCCAAAAAATATAAACTATATTATAAATACATGTTAAAATATATTAAAATGCATAAGGTTGATATGAAATTGAAACATTAAATTTATTGAATCTCTATTGTCTATGTTGTACGGCATCAAATTGCTTCTCTAAAAAATAACAAGTATCCGAGGATGGTCAAACCACTTTCTCGGATACTTGTTGGCTCAAATTTTTGGTTTTCACTGGATATTTCAGGTCGTCCGACAGTTTGAGGTTCGTTCTATGCGACACAATTGCGACGTCGTACATAAGGGCAATAGTCTAATTTTTGTAAAGTGTCATAAAAAACTTTGTTTTAAGATTGTGGGCCCTTCCGTCTACCCGTTTATGCCCAAATTGGAACAACATTGTTGTGAAAATGTGAAAACGTGTTATCTCCAATTTTGTATTTTGACTTCTCCCACTTTCTTAGGGGACCTTAGTGCAAAAATTAAGTAATTAATTAAAATTTACTCTAAATCACGTACTAGCACTTTCTTAAATTTGATGGAAATTATCATTGCCATAACGCTGATCATAAGGGTATTAATAGAATACTAATAAAAATGAAGGACGATTACAATAGTTCGCATCACTCTTAAATAGTACGCATAATTACCATATCAAATATTTGTCCTTATGTTCGAGTGCAAAGTTCTGAAGTGTTGTGGACATGCAAGGAAGTTTGGGCCATAATGGAATTTTTGCAAAGTTTCATCATATACTTTCTGTGAATAATTTGGGCCAATCCATTGTCCCGTTCATTCCTAAATCGGAACATTGTTTTCGTAACAATGTGAATTAGATAAGAGCATCTCCAATTTTACATTTCTACTTCTCCCACTTTCTTGGAAGGAGATAAGTGAAAAAATTAAAATTTTCACCGATATTCACAAAATAAATTCCGATCATCCCGGAAGGGACCTTTGTCATCCCCAATCGAACTTATAATCCATAAAAGTTATAAAGACCCCGACATGATCCTACAGATACTTCCACAAGATCTTTCGATTAATCCTTGCATACTTATAAGTAATAATCTACAATTTACCTTATACCACATACTGGTGCTTTTAAAAATGGATGGACGGAATTTCATTACCTTTTTATTTCATAAAAAATCAAGAATATGTAATTTTGTGTGATTCTATGTGGTGGAAATCATCGTTTTAATATAGCTCATCCTAAGGGTATTAATGGAATACTAATAAAAATGAGGGATGAATACCCCAGATCGTTAATGTCTAAATCTAAACAACATGATTGTGACAATGAGAATCAATTGGATATCTCCAATTTTGCATTTCCACCTCTCCCACCCTCTTGGAGGGATCTAAGTGTAAAAATTAAAAGTTCATCGATTGTGCTAAAATTGATTTCTATCAAACCGGACGTTAATAAAGTACATAGACATTTAAAAATTTCAATTAGTAGTTTATAATATACTATAACCATTATTAAGGTTAATTATATTCATTTTGGTCAAACGCGGGCCCATTTGTTATGTTGTTGGGATGAAATGATGAGGCCTACATTCAGGTTAGTCGACGTCGGTCATACATCAGTGATGTGCAATATCGCACACGTTGGGGCAAAATTTATAAGGGTTCCAAACGACTATATATATGGAGCCCACCTCTTAAATCACTTCAAACATTTAGCTTTCCCTCAAATTTTTACAGTCCCCCAACCCCTCTTCTCAAAGGTATGGTTTATGGATTCTGGATTCTTTAGATTACATTCATTTTTGTATTGTTTTCCTAACAATTGTTATGTACACGGTGTGTGAATGTGTTTATATTTTTTTTTGTTTTGAAGTTCATGTGGATTAGGGTTTTAGGTTGTAGACATGTCATTTCTATGTTCTCCCCCAAATTTCCGACCAATTATTTTTAGTTTAGGACCTTTAATTTCTCCATTTTTATATTGTTATTATTGTATCTACTTGGTTTGAATACAAAGTTGCTGGCCCTTCGATCCTTCTTCGTTTGGAGCGATCGTCGTGCGACGTCGCTCGTTCATATTTTTTTGTTTGTCATGAATGAGATATCTTACTCACACCTTTCTCAGTAGTTAATCAATTAGTTTTGTGGCTAGTTGAGCAACATCGCTCTTACATGTCGACCATGCCATTATTTTGGACCGACATGTATGTGCGATGCCTGGCCATCTTAAAAGATCAATTGAACCAATTTCTATCAAACCAATTTCTATCTATCATTATATATGTTATCTGTGACAATATGAATTTTAGGAGGCATGGCTAACAATAAAAGTTTGAGTAGCCGTTCCCTAATTGAGGTGAGCGATTTTTAGATTGCTACTTAAATTACTTTTATTTGATTACTTATATTCTAATTTAATTTATAACAATTTCATTGACCAATGCAAATCTATAGCGATTCAGATAAGAACCGTGCGCTAACTTCATTCGGCGATATCATTCCATATTTCATCCTCACTTTGACCCAAATGAACTTTGGTTGAGTTCCTATTTTGATGAATCCTCCCTGTAACCCATGCATTTTATTTTCAATTAACATTTTCTCTAGATTACCTTCATATATACTAATTGTGGTTTTCTGTTTATAATTTAGTAAGTCCCAAGCCAGATCATGGAACTCCTACCAAATGTTAAGACACTTGTTGCCTTGAGGTGTAACAGAAGTGAGTATCACATGCACTACTAGGGGAACAGGAGGGTCAAGACCTTGACCCCAAGAGGTTTTAGTGAGTTTCTTAATGCAGAGGAGGAACTGAGCGTTGGCGACACACTCTACTTTGAGCTGTTAGATGGTTCTGGGATGATGAGTGTTCAATGGCATCATTCTCCCCTCTTGATTTTATTTTTACTGCTTAGAATTTGGAACAAAATAAAACAAATTATTCCAATTTTTAACATTAAGAATATTTGTTTAATGTGATTTTTATGTAATTTAATCTTTAATATATTTTTAAATTTTTTATTTTAATGTTATTAAATTATTTATATTTAAACTAACCAATGACACAAAGTTTTATTATCACGATCATTCACAAATTTAGAAAATATTTGTGTGTAATGAATAATTTGTTTCAATAATTCTGAAACTAGCAAATATTTATTGCGACCAATTTTTAAAATAAATTGGAACTGTTAACCGAATATTTCCCTTGGTGGAGGACATCAAATACACAAACAAAAAAAGATGTTGCAACAATGTACTATTTACTAGTGTGAAAGTGACAATGATTTGTTTTTATCCTTGGAAAACTCATTTGTTATGCTTGTGGGCTGAAATTGTTAGGCCCATATAAATGTGCGACGTCAGTCATGGGTCGGTTCCTTGTCTCCTAAACCGATATAGGTGCAATGTTGCTTCTTGCGAGGCAGACATAACAAGGGTCCAAAATGACGTCGTTCCAAAATGGCTATAAATATGGGGTCCCTCCCAATGAGTTCAAGATTCGGTTCCCAAGTTTCCGATGAATTCTAACAGCCTCCCACCCCCCTTCTCTTCTCTCTTCTCCAAAATATGGTTTTACTAATATTCTAACACCTGCATTTTTGTAATTGTTACTTTACATTGTTCGTTTATGGTCTATGAATGTGTTGTGTTTTTTGGTTTTCTAGTTTTTAATCAGATTTTTTAGGGTGTGAAGTTTCCTTAAATGTAAACCTGGGCACTATGTTTAGGTATGTTTTTTGACTTTTTTGTTTAATTTTTTGTTGTTAAAGCATAATTTTTTTCCGGGTTTCTATATTTTTTCCCGTAGTTGACTCTGTTGCATGCAACGTCGGTACCTTGTTGGTTACATGCCGGTCAATGTGAATCATGTAGGACGTCATATATTCTTATTTTAAGTAATATATTCTTCTATATGAGACATCGCACCTATGTTGGTTTGACCATCGGTAAAACCAATTTGTTACCAATGTCGCATACATGCATTTAAGTTTGCTTTAAAATTGTATATGCGACCTCATTTTTGTGTCGGTCAAGTGTTCAGTTTTATCGACTATAGAGCGACGTCACCGGTACATGTCAACCAAGCCACTGTTTTGGACTAACATGTGCCTGCAACGTATGACCGGCATCAAACTATACATTTCCGAGGCTATTTTTCACTAATTATTTATTTATTTATTTTGATTCAGGACTATTGGATAGCGAAGGATCCTCAAGCCTCCCTTTTTCTAGGTCTTTTTCCATTTTACATATTTATTTACTAATGCATCTTCAGACTTTATCACAATCAATATTTTTTTAGTTTTCATATAGTTCTCCGCACGACGGAGAAACCATGAGCCTCTTGTGTTTGACTTTGAACAACATACAATGGATGCTGGTAGCCCACATAACCATTGCTCTCTGAAGCAGCAGAACTTTGGGAAAACCTCAACTTCGGTAAGACAATTTAAATTACTATTATTTGTTGTTAATTGCTTATATATATATATTTATTTATAATCAATATTTTTTTGTGAATTAGTATAACCCAAGGGACATTGTACCACTCCTACTGAATGACAATACCCCGTTGTGATGAGGTGTTACGGGAGAGAGTGGCGAATGAACTACACGGGGGATGGGAAGATCAAGGCCCTGTCCCCGAAGGGTTTGGTGAATTCCTTTTATGAAAACCGTTTATGCATTGGGGACTCCTTGTTCTTCGAGGTTATAGACACTGGGAGGCCGATTGTCTTCAAGGTCATCATAATGCAAGCAGTTTGGGTTTATCGCAATTTTTGTTTTGTTGGAACTAAAACAATTCTTACCTGGATTTATGTAATAATTGTAAGGACATTTTCATGACTACTATTTTTATAATAATTTAACTACCATATTTAAACAATATATAATTGACTGTATGTTTGATTATATCTGTGCATTATTTCAAAAACCATTTTCAACCGTACTATTCAACGCCATTTTCTAAAATTGTTTCAAAACCATTGAAACAAATACTTTTCTAGACCGAAGTCAATCATTTAAAAAAATTATAGCCTATAAAAGTTAACCGATGTAAAATAAAATAAAAAAATCAATCAAACAGAAAAGGCATATGAACTTACTGTGTGACTGAAGCTGTTTGGCATGAGTGAAGTGGAGTGGAATGTGGAGGACGTTAACCGGGGCACTGGATGCTACTATAGTGCCTAATTGTCCTTTCACATTCCCTTAAACTAATGGTGATGATGGGATATTGGGAGGAGAGAGACCCCAAAAAAGGTAAAATCATTGTTGATTGTTGTGGTTTTCCTTATTTTCTACCACCGTCAAATTCTTTACTTGTTGATTGTTGTAGTTTTCCCTCTTATTCCACCATTTTCAATTTTAATATAACAAAACTCACGTTTCTAAAATTTTAAATAATACTTCCTCTTTTTTCAGAGTCAATCTTTTTCAACTTTAACCTCTAAAATTTCTATCAATTATATAACTGCGATGTTGGTCATCCGGGCATCACATGTCGGTGAAAATGACATACAATGCAATTTTGGAAAGCCTTTTAAACAACATATGCGATGTTGCACGCTATTCGGTAAGATTATTTACTTCATTTTTAACCTCTTCTTCGGTTAATATAAAAATGAGGTAAAAATGTAGTATTTACCTCGTTTATTTAAAAAATATTATTTAATTTGAAAATAAAAATAACCGAGGTAAAAGAACTTTTTTGCTTTGGCTATTTAACCTAAGCCCAAAAACTGAGGTAAAAGGGGCAAAGTAATAGGTCATTTTTCTTGTAATGATTGCTAATTATAGATAGGTTTACATAATAAGGGGCTTAGATGATGATTTTTGGTTTTCCTATCTAAATCCCTCATCTTGTAGCCTAATATGAGCCTAATGGATTTTGTTCTTACGAGCCTCTAGATCTTGTCTTCTGAGATTAATTGTAGATTGCTCGTAAGCACTTCGGAGTAGATGAATGAATGCCAATTGCAAAATTGGTAGAATACTGAAGGCCACGAGTCAAAACGTGGTAGAAGATAGAAAAAAAGCCAAGTTTGGAAGAATTGAAGAAAGTGCATGGGCCATGTCAAATGGCATGACCCGTGCCAAGATGAAGGTCCCAGATGATGGGTCGTGCAAATTTACACGCCCTGTACATGAATAACTTAAGAAGAATAAGACCCGGGTGATGAGGCGTGCAAATGTGCATGCCACATGCTCTTAGTTGCAGGGAAATCAAGTCCTAGATGATGGAATGTGCAAAACTACATAGCCTGTCCAATCATTTTCAGTGTAGCACAACCCCCAGACGACGTCTTGCACAATACTTCATGACCCGTGCCACACTGGCACTAGGGTTTTTAAACTTGGGGTTTTTAGGCCTATCTATCCTACCCTATATATATGGCCTTTAGCCTCTTAGGGTTTAACGAAGTATTTAGTTAGTTTTCATTTAGTGTGTTAGGTAGGAAGGGAGGATAGTAGAATTCTCTCTAGAGTTCTTTCTCTTCTCTTTCATTTACTACTTAGATTCATGATATTTGTTCCAATGATCGTCACGGATCTAATGCTAGTAGAATAGTTTATTTCTTTTGAAAATTATATCTTATCCCCGGTGTACATTCCATGTCGTATCACCAGTACTATAAAATTTACTATAGTAATCAATCCCTAAAATTATGGATCGTTGATGGATAGTTTTATTTTTCCAACACGTAAATTCCGTGTTAATTAACTTAACTTATTACTGGGATATGATAAACATTATACCCCTAGTGTACCATATAAGAATTGTATTTCTTGGGTTAGTTATTTGTAAGCATGATTTGACATAATTTGTGAGTCTTGTTAGATTCATCCTATTTTTCAATGTTATAATTATTGTGCTTAATTTGTAGTTCAATTTATTACTATTGATTTATGCTATGAAGTATGTTAATATGCACACTGGATTATTTCTTGAATTACATCGTGCAAGCCTTTAACGGCTAATTTGAGAGTGTTGAATTATTGGAAGTATAGTAGTCTTGTGAGTACCGAGTGGATATGTGCTATAGATCTGTATTGTGAGTGCTAGATGGTAATAGACAGTAATCTTAGTTGGCTAGTCGTGTGATGAATTTCATGTTATGAGCATCGGACCTATCGCATCAATGTTATCAAAATCACAACTGGGGAAACCCGAGCTTATCCCGACTATTGGGCATTTTTAGTTGATAGCGAATAAGGTGTCGCAGAAACTAGAGTTATCACAAGGTACTAATGTCCTCTTAATTTTGATGTTTAGGATGGGTGCTCAAAGTGGAGGTCCCGATTCTTTGATTGAGTTTACTCCAGAATCTAACAGTTGGAACCTAAGCAAGGTTTAGTTCCTTTAAGCGGGGCCTATTAGCCCCGGAAGTGAACTACGGGGGTTGTCAATAGAGAAGTGCACCCCCGGAAAGTTATAGAGAAGGTGAGATGTTAAGGAGAGGGATGAACCAGTTGTGTGACAGGCTGTGAAAGTTCTCGGGGAATTAACATATCCACACTATGTGATATCACATTAAAATATGTTGATAGTTGCTTATGTAATTTAGAGTCTAGGATCTAATCTATACGTCGATCATGTTATGAAAATAACCCCTTAGATTATTTAGTTCAGTGTTTATCTCATTTTACTTGCATGCTTGTAGTTTTAGTAATTAAAACACAAAACCCCTCCCTGTTACTATTTACTATTCCTGATACTTAATTGGGTGACGCCCGAGAGTGGATTATGTTTAGCTATCCTTCAGGTTCTAATATCTCTGTAGATGATCCTGGACTTTCCACTATCTACATTTATCGTAGTTAGGAGTAAGGTTAGGAGCAACATATAAATATTTATCTTTAACCCTCGCACCCGTGGGATTGAACGATTCCGGGGGTGTAGGCCACTAATCCTTAATGGGAGATGTGTAATTATTTCTTAAAGGCGAGTATGTGTTTCTTAATTTTTCTTGAGGACTTCTCAGTATCTATTTTTTTTTAAATATTTTGACTGATGTATTGTTTCTATTTTTTTAATGGTTGTAATGCATGATATTTTTTTTATTAAATCTAATTGTTGGTGATTTAAATTTGGAGGTATGATGTGAGGGACTGAGAGGGTGTGGTTTATAGAGGATGGGGTGGTTTTCTACTTATGTCACAGGACTAGTGATTCTCCAGACGCATGTGAAGCTGTAGTAACTACACCGAATCTGTGTAGTAGGTGGTATTGACAAAGAATGAGTTTATTTTTTTCTTATGTCGCCTGGTGATTTTCTAGGCATATGTGAAGTCGTATAGAGCTGTATGAGCATCTGGTTTTACTGCGATGTTGGTGATTTTCCAGACATGTGCGACGCCCAGATACTCTCGGTGTCTTTGTCACATGGGTTGTTGTTTTCCATATTGAGAAACCCCTTAGGTGATTTACCCACTTGTATCTTGTCCAACATGGGAATGAAGAGTTGTAGATGTTTTGTGCTTGCGAGGTAATAGATTATTGCGAGATGGTTAGTGTATGAGCTTTGTGGCTTAGTCTGACCGACGAGGAGTACATGTGTAATTATGCCACTTGGGCAGGGCTTTTAAATGTGTTCCATTTCCCAAGTTTTATTGAGTGCCTAAGTGGTTTTGGGAAAGCGTAAAGTCATGACTTACTGGAAATTATCTGAATATTGTTTATATTTTCTATATATGTATCCTGTATAAAGCTATCCCTATTGGAGGATATCCTTTGTTGTAGTTTGTTTATGATTAAACTGTACTCGCGCTCTAGTGTGGCTGCTCTTGTGGCAGTGTGTTATGTGTTTCATGTTATCATTGAAATTGTTGGGAATGTGTGTATGTTGTAACTTTCTTTGGGAAACATATTTTTTAATCGAAATATGTATCTTATTAGAAGCAAACGGATCCAAATGACACAGTTGCCTATTACACAACATCAATTTAGGGAGAAGATACTCAAATTACACAAATAGCTTTCAAACTCTTTAATTCCTCCAATCAAAATTAGATTTGATCACTTCC
>JAULKK010121974.1:0-17185 GCA_032355705.1 Rubia peregrina | reverse complement strand
TTGGATCTAATTTTTCATGTAAATTAATACTTGATGTGTCAACTCGATGGAATTCTACCTTTTCAATGCTTAATACATTTTTACAAGCTAAGGAACCATTAAACTATTTTGTTGTTAAAAATATGAATGTTGTGGATAGTTTGGATAAGGAGGAATGGGAAACCATTGGGGGTATTTGTGAGTTTCTTGAACATTTTTCTTTTATAACTAAGTTATTTTCTAGCTCCTTATACCCTACTGCGAATCAGTATTTCTTGAACATAATTAGGATTGAAGAAAATTTAATGCGAGGCCATTTAGATTCAAAACTTAATGAAATGGCTAAATCCATGATCGATAAATTTCAATCTTATTGGGATAGTTATTCTTTAATTCTTTCTGTTGTTGTTGTTCTTTGTGTCCATTTTAAATAGTTATTTTGGGATCTTTTGCACTCATTTTGGTAGCCTTTTTTACTTTGGATACTCTATTTTACCTTGAAATTCTATTACTATATTTAAAAGAAACTTTATTACTTTTGTCACTTGTAATAAGGATTCCGTGAGATGAGGTAATTGTTGAATATTTGAAAACATTGAAGACTCCATTTTGAAGACTTTTGAATACCCGAAGGAAGGAAGAGGAGACAACTACATGAAGACCAAAAAGAATAAGTCACTTGAGGTCAGAGTACTCTGGTTATCGCAAGTCGCAATAGATGTGTCGCAAGTCGCGACAGACATCTACCCTGACTTACTTTTTGGGATTTTTGTACTATAAATACTCATAACTTTTCTCTTTGTTCTCCAACTCTTTCTCTCGATTCAGAATAGAGAAAACTAGTTTTCTTCCATTTTTCTTACCTTAGTTTCTTCTTGAATTCATGTTTGATTTTCTTTTGTTAATTAGTATGAACTCTAGTAGTTAAACATAACCTTGGGAGAAATTGATTTGGCTTCCAAGCCCATGTTTTGAGATCTATTTATAATCTATTTAATGCTTTGCTATTTTGCATTTATTGTCTTCAAATGGATTGTTGAATTCATTTATGATATTGAAAGTTTGAGTATATGAATTGCTTGAAAAGTGGTTGTAGAAAGTACTAACTGCTTCATTAGTTTGTTAATTAAAGATATGATGGTTTTTTACAACTGGCCCATTACTTTTTACAAGGAAGAATTGAGTTAATTGTAATTAATAGAGACTTTTTACTACCACAATTGATTTTCCATTGTAAATATATATCTTTTACAACCACTATTATTTCCCTTGTAAAGTGTTTTTTGTAAAAAAAGAGGTTTTCTTGTAGTGTCGGTCTCAATGGAAGAACTGAAAGCTGCAGTTTTCAGTCTACACCTCAATAATGCCTCTGACCCAGATGGGTTTTCCCCTACCTTTTTCACAAAAATGTATAACCTAATAAGTTCAGACTTATTACAAGCCACACCGAAATTTCTAGATGGAAAACTTATCCCTTGGGTATCACTGATACCAAAAAAAATTCAATTTTTGTTAATAAGGTCTTCTCAAATATCATAATGGAGAGATTAAAATCTCTAATGAGTAAAATAGTCTCACCATAACAAATCGCTTTCTTGGAAAACCGGGATATTGCTGACAATATGGTATATCTCCATGAAATGACCAAATTCCTAAATCTTAAAAGGAAAAAACCTAACTGCATGCTGAAATTAGATATAACAAAGGGCTTTCCTCAACAACATTCTTCTAAAATTAGGTTTCCATGGGATTTTTGTATATAAAAAAACTTAGTAACATTTCCCATGCATGGTTTTCCATTATAATTAATGATAAAACTACAAGATTCTTTAAGCCAACTAGAGGGATCAAATAGGGTGATCCACTATCTCCCTATCTCTTTAACATATTCACTGAGGCTTTTTCAAGGAGTTTACAATTTTGCTTTAGTACATGAAAACTAGAATTTTTCGAACTATCCTCTTAGGCCATCCCAACCTTTCATCTCAGCTATGCTGATGATACAATCCTCTTTTGAAAAGTCAACAAATTGAATCTCATCAGAATAAAGGCTTTTTTGGCTAAATTTGAAACTGCCACAGGGCAAATGATAAATTACCAAAAAGCAACTGTCACATAAGTAAAAATGCTAGGTGAACCTGGTCATAAATACACTAAACATGTCCCAAGGTACTTATCAATGTTAATACCATGTGATAGAATGTAAAACCCACAAATAATTGTGGATGTGTGTATTCATATATATAGTGCATACAAAGGGTATACAAAACAGAATCAGATATGGAAAAAGATATATACAAAACCAATCAGAAATGGTATTCCTTTTTTAACCTGATTCTAATTGATCTACCATTCTATTAGAATGGTTGTTTTTATTTAATTTAAGTTTTATTTTCAATTATTATACCAAAACAGTATCGATAAATATTGCACCAGTACTCATAATAAGTAAAAAATTGAAATTTATTAAAATATAAAAATGTTCACTTTAGATTTCGAGAAGTGAAGATAAAATACTTTCAATGAAAGATTTCTATTTTTTGTGTTTTTTATATCATTTTTATTTTTGTAAATTTATACTTAATATTTTAAACTATTTTTCATTTAACTTCCCCAATGTCCTTGTTTATGCGTGTATATATCATTTTTTTGTGTTGATTTCTATTCCATTATTAATATAATATAATTGTGGCCCCAAACATAAATTCCTAATTCCATCGTTAATTATGCATTTTTAAAAAAAGTTTCTGAGATAGAATTTTATTTCAAATTACTAAAAAAAACGTTTAGTGGAATTTAAAAAGAAGAAATAAGGAAGGGAACCTCATACAGTAGAGAAGGTCTCCTCTTAGATAGACTAACGGATAGACCGATCATGAAAAATCTCATTTCAATAAATTTTTGGGTCAAATTATAATTATTTGTACAATCCACTACTACAAACTAAGGTTAATGTAACACTTTCCTTGTAACACTTATTTAAAATGTTAAAATGTTACTTAAACTTTTGAAAAGTATTACATAAATATTGAAAAGTGTTACCTAAAATTTAAAAAGTATTACGTTAGGTCTAATGTAACATCGCCTAAGTTAATACTTGTAAAAGTGTTGCTTTAGGTGCTATTGTAGCACTTTAAATCTATTGTAATACTATTACATGTATTACCTTAGGCGATGTTACATTAGATCTAATGTAACACTTTTTAAATTTTAGGTAGCACTTTTCAATATTTATGTAACATTTTTTAAAGTTTTAAGTAACACTTTATAAGCTATTGTAACATTTTAAATAAGTTTTGCAAAAAAAAAGTGTTACGATAGCTATAATTTGTAGAAGTGGGATTATTGTGAAAAATCTCATACTTTTAGTGCCTCCCGACTTTTGTATAAATATTGAATATGTTGTCCATCTTGTCATCATGTTTGGATCTAGAGAAATTTCAAATGAAATTAGTTTTGCACCACCTTCAACATCTATTTTTAGTCTATTGCATCCACCTCTCCCACAATCTGATTACACACATCCCAAACCATTAGAATCTGCAGGAAAATCTTCATTTAGGCCGCTTATGCATGTTGACCCTAGTCACCCTATTTAGCCTGACACAACATTTTATCATGAGAGACCAAGTTCTCCTTTAGTGGCTGCTGATAGTGAATCTAATGTTGAAAGTGAAAGTTCTGAAAATAATGTACTTGAGAAGGCTGAGAAGATTGACATTATTAGCAAGTTTTCCCTTATTTATACGACATTCTTAAATATGTTTTCTTTGAACTATTATTGTACTTTATTTCTTGGTTGTTCTTCAATGATAGATGAATAAGGAAATGTGGTAGGGGAAAAATAAGCTTTAAAACCAATGATGTTTTTAAGTTGGCGAAGGGTTTGCGAATTCTCATAGAAGTGAATGAACATGAGTAGCCAATTCGAGCAAGTAGAAGGGTTTTGACTAGGTTCATGTCAAAACTTGTTCTAGAACCACATTTCCCCCCTCTAGATGCGAGTGACTTTAATGACGTGAAAATTGCTTTTGGAATTGAGGTGATAAGATCTGTGCGACTAGGGTATTCAATTACTAAATTCAAATATGAATTTCTAATATTCTCTTAGGTGGAAATTGGTACTGACGTATTTTATTTTCCGCAGGATAAATTTTGTTTTCCTAGACATGAAAGGGTGAATCTTGTATAAATTGCTATGATGGGATCAAAGTTTAGGAACAAAAAGTATCGAATTAGAATGAATTTATATGAACATGCATTGACTAGACTAAGAGAAAAGCTTTAGGGACTTTTTGAAAGAAGTGGTATTCATGGTGCAACATTGGAACAACGAGTGAAGTCTCAAGAGTTTTGTCAAGAGGAGATTTTGAATGAGTTTGATGAGATTGAATCTCCTCGTGGATTTGTTAGTCATCACTGGGTTAAATTCAAGAGTGTAATGAAATCTGAAAAAGGGAAGGTGGTAAAATAACTTACTTCTCTCTAAGTTATATTTTTAAACGGTGATAGAATTCTTATTTGTTATTTGCTGCATGAACTCTCTAAAAAGGGAAAAGATTTTGTGCAACTCTCATTCATAATCATACTCCATCTAAACCTAGTCGATATGGGATTCTGGAGCCTGGATACTATTTATTTGCAGTTGTACAATATATAGATGGTGGATCTTTATTCCTCTTTGTAGTATGAATTAGTTTCTGATAAAATGGCTTCTTATTAGGAGTCAGTTGCTGATTTTTGTTCATTTACAACATGACTCTCTGTGTCTATCATATTTATTAACTGATAGTTTTGTGTTGGCCAATTTTTGTATTGTTGACTAAAATTAAACTTTTTATTTATTGTACTTCTATCTATAATATAAGCAAAACATCAGTTTTTCTAACAATTCTGTCTTATATTTGTATGCACCATTAAAAATTCTGTGATATTTTTATCATAGGTAATGTTATATAAAGAACGTCTTGGACCAATTAATTTTTTTGAATTGACACACAAAAGGAGCATGGTTCTTATGTGCAGGATGAGTCTAAGGAATTTTTGGTATGATTTTCTGATTTCATATTTAATTGACTTACAACATGTTTTAGTACATTTAATTTTTCCTTTTGGTTTAGATTGCAGCCACATCAGAGATTTCTAAGCGTAAAGATAAAGGAACTTATGACGATTTTGTAGAAATAGAGAGGGGTGTTTGGAATGATTTGATGGGTGAAGATAGGCCAGGTTGAGTTCGTGGTTATGGAATTGGTGTTACCTAATAAGTTGTAACTGGTTTTCGTGCCAAAATGATAAGGATAGGGAATGGATCAGTAATATTTGCTCGCAATGCTAATATCACCAAGCTTATGCAACAACTGACCGAAGAAAATAATAGCTGATTGAACTACAACAGCGGCTGCTTACAATGAATAGGTATATGTCAATGAAAAATGGATCATCGCCAATTTGAAAGATGAAGTTGTACACTATCGCACTGCCTTTGGAGCTCAAACTGAGAACTTGCATACCTCCAAAATTTGAATTAACATACAAACCATAGGTAATGGTTTGCAGCGTGCAAGATTACATGGTTTAGCTCATTTGAAATGGAAAATATTCTTACGTTTTTTAATTTTATGATGTTCTTTAGGTGGAGTTCCGCAGGAGGGCTTTTGTAGAACCCAAATTTTGATTTTGATAAAGAGGGCCAACTATAGATAATGTTGTGAAGGGTAACTGATTGAAGAAAGTGCTAATTTGTAGTTGTGGATTGATTTCTAATTTTTAATGGAAGTTTGTAGTGGGCTGATTTTGTCTTATGTCATAGTCTTTTCAATAATGAATACAACTGTTTCAATTCCACCTATTCAAGGTAGCTTATTCTTTAGTTTCAATTCAGTTAATCTTTTTATAATTAAATTATATTCCACTTTAGTTTTGGTGTTAAAGTGACAAGTACCAGATGAGCAATTAGGTACTTCCAAATTATTTTTGATTGGTTTTGCTGCAGTATGTTGAATACTTATTTTTTAAAACTTGTTTTGCCTTCCAAGGTATGTGGAGAATGGTTCACTAGCCAACATAATAAAGCTCAACAAATTCGGGCCATTTTCTAAAGTCATTGGTTGTTGTTTACATATCTCAGGTTTGACATCAATTCCATACTCAGTGCTTTCTATTTTGATGGTGACAATTTCATTTGAGTTGGTTTTCTTCTGAAACTGAAACCAGGTCTTGGAAGGATTAATGTATCTGCATGAACATGGTGTTATTCATCGTGATAATTAGAGTACCAATATTTTGATACTTAAAGAGGTGTCTTTACTGTGCTTTATTTTGATATTATTTTGCATTGCACCTATTTTGTATTTTTAACCTCTATAGTTTGGGTTTTATGTTTTTTTTCTTGAGATAGCCTCTGCAACCATTTTGTGCTTCAGTTTAGATAGATTTTCAGGAATTTGTGTTTCTTATTTTTAATATACCTTGATCAAATTTGTATCTAACTCTTTTGCTATCATGGTCTTGTGAAACTTTCATATTTTAGTGTTGCAACTAAATTAAAGAAGGTAATACACATTTATTTGTTGGGACTCCCTATTGGATGGCCTCTGAGGTACTTATCAGCTTAGCCTTGTTTGTAATTTCAGCCTAGTGTATTTTCTCTTCTTAATGTATGGTGTAACAATGCATGAATGATCCCATTTCTCCTATGTACGGTATAAGTTTTTTTGAATTGGCATACAAAAGGAGAGATGTTTCTTATGTGCAGGATGAGCCTAGGGAATTTATGGTAAGATTTTTTGAGTTCATATTTAAGTGTCTTACACATGTTGAGTACATTTAATTTTTTCTTTTTGGTTTAGATTGCAGCCACATCAGAGATTTTTAAGTGTAAAGCTTATGGAACTTGTGACAATTCCGTAGAAATAGAGAGGGATGTTTGGAATAATTTAATGGGTAAAGATAGGCCAGTTGGAGCTCGTGGTTATGGAATTGGTGTTACCAAATTAGTTGTAATTGGTTTTCGTGCCAAGCTGCGAATAATGGAAAATGAACAATAATATTTGCTTGCAATGCTAATATCGTCAAGCTTATACAACAACTGACTGAACAAAAACAACTGTCCATTGAACAACAACAACGACTAGATGCAATGAATAGGTATATGTCAACGACAAATGAGATCATCGCCAGTTTGAAGTATGAAGTTGTACTTTATCGCACTGCTTTTGGAGCTCAGACTGATGATCTGCATACCTCCAAAATTTGAATCAACATACAAACCATACGTAATGGATTGCAGTGTGCATGACTATATGGTTTAACGCTTCTGAAATGGATAATATTCTGACGTTTTTTAATTTTATGGTATTCTTTAGGTGGAGTTTCCGCAGGAGGGTTTTGTAGAACCCAAATTCTGATTTTTACAAAGAGAGAAAGCTATAGATAATGTTGTAAAGAGTAATTGATTGAAGTAATTTCTAATTTGTAGTTGTGGATTAATTTCTAGCTTTAATGGAAGTTTGTAGAAGGCTAATAATGTCTTGTATGTCATAATCATTTCAATAATGAATACAACCGTTTCATTTCCACCTCTTCATGGCAGCTTATTCTTTATTTTCAATTTAGTTAAGCTTTTTATAGTTATTTTAGATTCCACTTTGGTTTTGGTGTTAGAGAGACAAGTACCAGATTAGAACTTAGGTACTTCCCTATTATTTTGATTGGTTCTGTTGCAGTATGTTAAATACCCATTTTAAACTTGTTTTCCCTTCCAAGTATGTGGAGAATGGTTCACTTGCCAACATAATAAATCCCAACAAATTTGGACCATTTCCATAGCCATTGGTTGTTTACATATCTCAGGTTTGCCATCAATTCTATATTCAGTGCTTTCTGTTTTGATGGTGACATTTTATTTGAGTTGGTTTTTCTTCTGAAACGGAAACCACGTCTTGGAAGGATTAGTGTATCTACATGAACAGGGGGTTATTCATCGTGACATCAAGAGTACCAATATTTTGATAACAAAAGAGGAGCATTCAATGTGGTTTATTTTGATATTATATTGCATTGCATCTCTTTTTGTGTTTTTTACCTCTATAGTTTGGTTTTCATGTTATCTTCTGATGTAGTCTCTGGATCCATTTTGTGCTTCAGTTTAGATATATGCTCAGGAATTTGTGTTTCTTAATTTTAATATACCTTGATGAAATTTGTATCTAACTCTTTTGCTTCATGGGTCTTGTGAAACTTTCAGATTTTAGCGTTGCAACTAAATTAACGGAGGCAGAAGTTAACACACATTTATTTGTTGGGACTCCCTATTGGATGGCCCCTGAGATACTTATCAGCTTAGCCCTGTTTGTAACTTCGGCCTACTCCCTCTATCTCAGGTTAAATTGCAAAGAATTTTTTTACGGTCTCTAATACACACGTTTGACCATTAATATATTTAACTACGTATTATATCGGTAAATAAAAAGTTACTTTTTAGAAACCACTTATTATGACAAATCCAACGATATGATTTACAACAATATTATTATTTATATATGTAGTCAAAGTTTTCTTAGTTTGACTGAAATTTTTATTCCTTGCAATTTGAGCTAGGACGGAAGGAGTATATATTTTCTCTTGTTAACGTATGGTGTAATAATGCATGAATAACCCCATTTCTCATATGTACTGTACGTGAAAAATGGAAGCTCAATTTTACATCCTTCGAAATGGAAAATTTAAGTAATTAGCTGGAGGATTATTGTATTCTGTGGATCCTTGCTATATTTTGTTAGTTAAGGCTGAACTTTTGCATGGTTTTACAACAATCTTTTTAGTAAAAATTCTTGGAACTTTTGGTCTTTCTATGAGTATATTGCGACTTTTTACCACCCGAATTCAGAAGATGCACTTTAGAGTCGAAAAAATTGCATTATGTGAATAGGTTGCTAAAGGTGACCAGCTAAGGGGAGCTTCTAGTATCATTGGCGTTGAAACATCTCGGGAAAGAGTGAAAAAAGGTTATCTGCTCTTTTGTTTTTTCCAGGTACGTTCTTCTGTTTATAAACCTTATTTGATGGAATGTTGAATGCGAAAATAATAGTCTGAAATGGAACTTGCTTTCTGCAAAAGGGTCCTACCATTTCTCCTTACTTGATGTCAGGTCTTCTCCGTTGCATGCTCAGGTGATTTTGGGATTCCGTTCCATCGCATTGTACAAAGAAAATGCACTGACTATGTCTTTTTGTTGATTTCTAGAAGCAGTGGAGGGACTGCGTGGCACTTCACGAGTAAGAGGAGTGAACTTGGGTGGTTGGTTGGTGATTGAAGGGTGGATAAAGCCTTCCTTGTTTGATGAAATCCCAAACGGGGACATGCTTGTGAGCTAGTTTCTCCCGTTGTTGAATTGTTACTCCCTCCGTCTCATCTCTATTTGTATAGTAATCATTATCACGTTGGTTAAAAAATATATTTGACCGTTAATATTTTTACATACGTATAAAAAAGTAAATGAAAAGTTAATATTTAAAAACTACTTGTTACAACGAATTGAACATTATCATATACGATAATATTGTATTTCATATATCTATTCAAATATGTGTTCAAACTTTAATAGAGAATAGTGTAAAAAAAGCAGGAGGGCATATAGAGCTGGGACAAAGGGAGTACCGTTGTGCCTCTCTTGATGATAAATAACAATTAGAGGTGTCAATTTGGGTTATCGTGTCAGGTTCGTGTCGGGTTGAATGTTGATTTCATTTGTTGTGTCGGGTCAGGTTGGGCTGAGTTACTATTGTGTTGGGTTGAAAACGTGTCAGTTTTTTTTCTCGACTTTGGTCATGTCAGGTTGAGTTAATATCGGGTTGGGTTACTGTCGTGTAATTTTTATACTCGGATTAGGTCAAGTCGGTTCAGAATATTGTCGAGTTGGATCAGATCGGATTACTATCGTGTCATTTTTTGTACTGAAGTTTTTTTCGAGTCTAATCATGTCAGTTAATTTTTTTAATAATGTTTCATATTGGATTCAGATATATTTCGGGTTGATTCATTTTAAATCGGATTAAATGCAACCCGGTTAAATTTGGGTTGATTTAGGTTATGTTTCAATACTATTATTGTTACAACTGCACTATTATCAGGTTCCGTTTCGTTGTAACTTGTAACTTCTAGTTATAAATTATTGGAAAACAAGTATATAGGCGCGGTATGTCATTGTTAGGAGAGCAATATTGGTGCTAGAAATTTCATACGCACCGGTAATCTAGTAAATGAAAAAAAATACTGGTTCCTATTAATAAATCCAGCAGTGGTTCACTGAATACCGATGCTAGATACAGTGCCTATCAAGAAAAAATGTCCGAATTTAATGTTTTTTAGCACCAATTTTGGTTGAAGGACATATATCGGTGCTAATACCCGTGCTTATGACCAGAATAGTAATTTTTACAGTTGAAATTGTGATGGAAAATATCTAGCACCTATACAGGTGCTAGGATTGTATATAATTTAAAATTTTACAAAATACTGTGAAATTTTTAAACAGCCTCACGAATCTGCATTATAATTGTATAAGCATCGATATGTTGACGAATAGCAACGGTAATCATACCAGTGCTCGATACATAGAAAAATTTCCTACATTTACAAGCTAGAATAGAGAAAAAAAGTTTTGAAAATGGGTTTACTGTATGAGTTACTTTATAACATGTAATAGAGTTTTCCAACAATTCCGCAAAAAATTAATTATTTTTATATTTTTATATTTAGGCAACACTAATAAAAATTATGTATTTTGTAGCAATGGATAATTGAGGTAACACAATTTTTTACCACATTGTAATTTTTAAAAACTGTAGAAGTAATCAATGTTGACTTTCAAGACCCTTCTGTTCGCCCATACATGCCCACATTTCAAAGTTGCAATCATATATTATTTAATTTCATTCTGGTGTCGCCAGTTTTGTGATTCGACAACTCCAACTTTTTTGTAGGGACCTAAGTGCAAAAAGTAAAAAACTTTACTCGTAGCTCTTAATTGAAATCCGCTCGAAAGTTACGTAACAAAATATTTATCAACAATCGAGCATAAGAACATATCTGTGATCATTTTCGATTTCCCTTTCTTACTTCTAAGTAATCAACTTTAAATTATTCTAGAACGTGTATTACCACTTTTCATGATTTCAACAAAAAATTCATTTATTCAATATTTCTATAGTTAGGAAAGAATAACAAAAATAATGTATTTGGAGCAACGGATAATTGGGTAACACAATTTTGGGCCACAGTGTAGGTTTTCAAGATTTTGTAGAAGTATTCAATGTTGACTTCATGCCCAAATCGCAAACGTGCATACGTACATTATTAAATTGTATTTGGTATTGCTAATTTCGTGATTTGACAACTCCAACTTTCTTGGAGGGACCTAAGTGCAAAGGGCAAAAACTTTACTTGTAATTCCAAATTGAAATCCGCTTGAGTGATGATAGCCTATACACTCCTATTGTATTTGTCAAGTTCATAATGGAATATTTATCAACAATTAGACACACGAACATATCCATAATCCTCTTCGGTTTCCCTTTCTTACTTCTAAGTAATCAACTTTAAGTTATTCTAGAACATGTACTAGCACTTTCCAACAGTTTATTTTTTTCTTCTATTTCTATATTTATTCAAGAATAACAAAAATTGTGTATTTTGGAGAGAAGGATAATGTCATAACATTTTTTTTGGGTCATAGCGTAATTTTTCATAAATATGTTAGAGGCGCTTTTGTGCCTACTATCTTAGTTGAATAACAATGTTGAGTATTCATTGACTTCAATTTTTAAAATACTTTAGTGCATTTTTGTGTTGTAATAAATATTTTGAATCTAATTTTTAATGAAAAACTAGTGGAGCCCCACCGGAGGTTGCGCGGTATTACTAATTAACAAATTTGGATTACTTTATGTACTTTTTGTGTCTTACATATAAATTCAAAATAAAGAATTTTATTTACAATTTTGAAATTTGGTCATCTGCGAAAAACTACATGAGTAATAAAGTGAAATAATTAGTTTAGTTATAAATCGTTACATATTAAATATAATAAAAATAATTATTTTTATAATACTTTATTAAATTATTTAAAAGTAATTATTTATATGTTGAGCTCATTTTAAAAGTTATCATAATTATGTATATCTCACTGAATAAAACTAAATATCAAATATTTTTAGTAGTCCCACTAATTATAAAATACCCTCATCTAACAGTTGCTCGGTCTATAACAAGAATTTGTGATAATTTATTAATTATTATTTTTTACAATACTTTTCAAAATAATTTTTAAAATTAATATTTAGTCGACTCTCTATAATTACTAATTTAGAATCATAATTTTAATTAGATATCTCTCTCTTTATTTGACTATTATTCATTAGATTTATAAATTTATTCATGTGCATTTTTAATTTAATCTTGTGTATTCAGATTTGTTATGAGTTGACTTCATGTACTATTAATCATATATATAAACTGGTAATATATAATAATAAAAAAACCCCACTTTATTCTCATAAGTATGTCTAAAGAATTTATTAGTTTGACTCATAACCAAATTGACTTGGTTCCATATTAAATGTTAATTTACTTTTTATAAGTACATCTGTTTTTGGTTGATTACACGCAGGGTTATATATTTGATTTATCGGGTTGAATAGGTTCAGTTGAATTGGGTTAAGGTTGATCTCGGGTTCGTGTTCAGGTTTAGTTCAGGCCTAGATTATCGGGTCATATTCATGTTTTGGGATGAATTGTCATGTCGGGTTCGGGTACAATGTTGAGTATGATCGTGTTCAAGTCGGGTTCAGATCAATATTTCTCGGATCAGATCGATTTTTGGGTTGATTCGGTCGTGTCGGTACGGGTCGGATTCTCAGTTTGGGTCAGAGATTGACAGTTCTAATAACAATGCAGGTTGGAAGTTTGGAACAGAGGTCCAATTTAAGTCGGTGATACTTCAGAAGTTTGTGTCAGCTGAGAATGGGGTAGGATGAATGTTGCAGTTGATAAAGATTCTCCACTCGCATGGGAAACCTTTCTTGGTTTCTTGGATGATTATATTCTGCAAATTGCACTCTCCTGAATTCCTGATTGCCTGTTATTGGAAATTTGGAATGTGAATGAATATAATGTTAAAATATAATGAATATCAATTTAAACATATTTCCGTTTCTTAGCCGTTAGCAGTTTTGTGAGTAATGTAATTGAGGTAGTAGCAACCCTTTTCAGTATAAAGACTAGTTTCGTGATCCGAATTCTGATCAAGATAGGATTTCATGTAATTGTGATATCTTTCAAGGTGCAGTGCGGTTTTATCGTTGCTTTATAGACATGCTAGTCAAGCTGAGGATGTTTCTTGTACAGATTATGTTGTGAAGTTATAGAAATTATGTGGGTCGATTAGTAGTTATTTGAAATTGGGGTGCTCAACTGCAAATATTGGAAGTTGGGGTGCTGAATTACAAATATTTGTATTCAGCGTACTGAATTGTAAATGATGAAAATTTGGGGGATTGTATTGTATTTAGTAAATATTCATTTTTTTTCTCAACATACATTTTGCAATGCTATCAACTGTAGCTCATTTTTGCGACGCTTCCAGCTATAGCTCATTTTGTGACGCTTCCAGCTGTAGCTCATTTTCTCGACGCTTCCAGTTGTAGCTCATTTTTATGATGCTTCCTGCTGTTGCGCTCATTTGAAGGTTCATGTATGCCATAATTTCAGGGACGTTTATGCCTCACGCAAAAAAATATAACGATGATGCTTCCTGCTATTGCGCTCATTTGAAGGTTCATGTATGCCATAATTTCAGGGACGCTTATGCCTCACGCAAAAATATAACGATGATGCTTCCTGCTGTTGTGCTCATTTGGATGTTCATGTATGCCATAATTTTAGGGACGATTATGCCTCACGTAAAAATATAACAATTCAACGGGTCACAATATTTTATTGACATGTCAAATAGACACACTTCTATAAAGTGTCACTAATCATTTTTGCGACACTTTTGAGTATCATGAATGGTCCAAATAAGCATCACAATTGACAAATTTTTTAAAAAAATTGTAGTGCAAGTTGAATTAAGTTGAAAAGAAGAGGCATCGTTCTTACCTAATTTTTTTTATATGTCCATTTTATTAACAAAGCATTTTCATAAGCTTTGAAACAATATTGATTTCTTACCTAATATATTTTATATGAGTCCATTTTACGAACAAAGTATTTTCATAAGCTTTGAAACAATATTGATTTATTTTAACTTAAACATTTTTGTTTATTAATTTAAATATTGTAAACATTAAATTAAATATTGTTACAAACTATATTTGAATGTTAAAAAAAATACCGCATAGCAATGATGCTCCCTCCAGTTTTTAAATATTTGCATCCTAGAAGAGGGTACAAAGTTTTTTAAAAAGTGAAATGAGTGGTGGATGTTGAATTGTGAAGATAAAATGTAAATTGAGTGGATGAAAATACTCTAGAATTTTCTAAAAGAGGAAAGTTCCGATAAAAAAACATCCTTAAAGGAAAAGAGTGTCAATATTTAAAGACCGGGGAAGTATATTTAAGTTAAGACGTCATCCATCGACTAGTTATAGATCTAGGAGCCAAGACCGTCCCCAAAATTTGAAGGCTATGTGACAAGTATGAAAATATGGTCCCAAATATTCTTCATTGTTGTCTGATTTTTTAGTGTTACCATGAAAAAGTGAGTGCACTAGGAGTAATAATTAAAGAAATTGAATGTTATTTTGTAAATTTTAAAGAAAGAGAAAAGTCGAAGTGTACACATAACTTCAAAATGGAAATTTTAGTTATATTTGGAGATTTTGATCATTTTCCACCTCCAACAGATGCTGCATATGGTTCTCTAAAATTGAGAATTTGAGGAAAGAGAAGATTTCGTTCTCTATATTGGCAGAGAGAGAATGAAATATTTGGAGAATTAAAATTTTAATGTTACTAATGTCAATCACCTTTAATTTAAAGGTGATTTCCTTATTTATATAAATAGTTTATATATCTAATTTTCATCACTACCATAGCTTTCTTGCGTAGGAACAAATGTTGACTGACGACATTCATTAAAAACTAGTTGTTACTTACAAATTTCTTTAAATAGGCGTATATTTATTAATTTTAAAATAGTCATTATTTAAATTTCTTTAAAATAAATAAATAAATAAATTTATATTGTGTTTTGTGGCACAAAGTCTTGTTTCAGATCGATTACCGGGTTAGACATGGTCACTTTATAATTGACGTAACTAATGGGGTGCTTTAGTGTTTGTTTTTTATTTATTGCAATGACATTCCTAAAACTTTTAAAAAAATTAAAATGTATCATAATGGATAGATAATTATAATAATTTGAGTGTAAAAGTTATTGAAACATGGTTTTTCATTATCAGTCTAACCGTTAGTCAGTCTAACATGATATTTTCTCTTTCTATAGTGGTTAAAGTATTTATTATTATTGGTATGCCATAAATATGTATTAGCCGCTTCGACAAGTTGGTACGGGGATCTCGCTGCCCGGTCAGTGAGTCGGGGGGTCCAGGGGGTGGAGCGCACCCTAGCCTAGGGGTCCGGGGGCGGAGATACCCCCGATCCGACGGTATAGCATGTCCTCTATTTGGGGGTGTTATTGGCATTCTGTCTCATGTTCTGGTTTTGGGCCTAAATGTTTCTGGGGCCCAAAGCTGTTAGGGTTTAAGGTGGAGAGAGCTATATATATATATATAGTGTCTCGCCCTTTATTTAACTCTAACATAGATATGATTGATAGAAGTAGGAAATCTGTAATTCTGACATTTTCTCTCTAGTGGAATCCGATCTTGGTCGGCCGTAGATGTAGCCAATTGGTGAACCACGTAAAATCTCGGTGTTTTATTTTTACTTTATTTTCTGCGTTTGTTCTTTCTTCGGTATTCCGCACAACACGTTCCATTGGAATGAAGTATTACATAATTTTATTCCAACAATTTTCCTATGATATCCTCTTAGCAACTCATAGGCCATCAATATATGATCATGAATGCTTCTGGTAGGCACAAATGCAACCTGGCTTAACTGTACAACTTCCCAAAGGGGATTTTAGTTATTCAAGGAAATTTTATTGAGAAAGTCTCTTCTTATTTTGACTAAACTAAACAAAGTAGGTTAAAATATAAAAGTTGACACATGTAATTTGGTTATGCAGTTCTGCAAAATTAGCTGATTATTATATTTTTGTATATATGGTTCCAATTCAAAATACGTGATGATATATATTTCGAAAATCATTCCTAAAGAATAATTATTTTTATTACTATTGTTATTATTGATGTATACCGCAACCATTATATTCCGAGATACCGAGCGTATACCGATTGCTATGTCAACGTTACAAGAGAAGAGAGTGGTGCAACTTCTGGACCTGTCGCCATCGAATACGAATCCAAGCCCAACAACAACTACACACAAACCTAACTTTTACTTTCTCCCGTGGAATTCTCTGCGACTTTTCTATTAAATCGGGTCGATCGAAGAAAACGGTGACAGATATATACTTGCTCTGTTTTTCAAAACTATCACTTTCCGGTTTAATTTTTGAGTACATCTCTTGAAAAACAGTTTTTTCATAATATGGAAAGATCAAAGTATAAAGTATAAATAGAAGAAGTGAAGATACAAATTTTGAGTTGCATTAATCAGGTTATAAAATTTATAACTACTACACGTTGCATAGTAATATTTTTATATTGCCACTAAAACCTTTTACTTTTATTATTCTAATTAAATCTCGTCTTTCCATAAACCTATGGAAATATGATGTTTCCCAAAATTTTGTCCCAATTTTTAATGCAACTTAATATTTATGACAATAATAGAATGAACTTAGTGAATATTTAAATGATTAAATAATGACAAAGTCTTGTATACGACAGTCTCAAAGTGAGACTAGGGATTAAATTGCGAAGAATTCAGTATGAGGTTTCAAATTGAAGTTTTAAAAGTTCAGGGGTTGGATAAGAAATTTGTTACTTTATATTTAAATCCAGAAATAAATATCAATCTTTCATATTCTTTTCACATATTTTTCTGACATCTTCTCTCTCATCTCCTTTCTTCTCCGGCGAAACTACTTTCTCCTTCTCTCTCCTCTCCATTT
>JAULKK010121763.1:0-17191 GCA_032355705.1 Rubia peregrina | reverse complement strand
ATTTTTCAATGCTTACCATGATTTAGTCTTCTTTGGCAACTTTCTATATTTAGTCAATCTTCACCAACCCTATGATACGATATCATACTCCCTCTATTTTTGAACCAATTTTGCAAGCGTATGCAATATCGTGGTATACAATTGTCTCCGATTTTTAGGGTTCAAAAAATACTCTCCTTTTCAGCCCCACTTTCATAAGGTCCTGGTTCCGCCACTGCGCGCACGTTATAATCAACAACAAAAAAATCTAAAAAATCTAAATATAACCTATTCTATTTTGTTAGTACATAGTATAATCTTTACGCGGTAACGTATATGGATCCATGCTTTACAAGAGATTTTTTTTATTTTAAAAGATCGAAAGTATACATAAAAAGAATAACTACATAAAATATAATACTATGTACATATATAATAGATTTGTTCATCGAAAGTATCTTACAAAAGCAATATATTTAAAAATATATTATATTCATTATAATGACAATTTGCTATATTTATTTGAACAAGACCCGAATTGAATATATCACAATCCGACTGAACCCGACCCGAAAGAGGATGTACCTGAAAAGTACCAAAACCAAACTAACTCAAACCAAACCCGATTCGAACCCGATTAAAAATATGTAAAATCGAATTGTTCATGAAATCCAAACCCGATTCAAAAAATTGATAACCGACTGTATCGAAATTGAAACAATCAAAACCAAACCCGACCCGATTGAATATTTTTCAACACTACCGAATGACACCCGAATCCAAACACACCCGATACCAAACAATATTTTGAATTATACCCAAATCGATTGAGTCTCTCCCATACCCGACCGAAGAGATCCGTTTGCCAAGTCTAATTTCAAGTGATTATTATCACAAACAAACTAGTAGTTAAATTTTAGTGCAAGAAATATCACTGTCTTTAATAATTTCTCAAACGAATAGTCATTGAGTCAACTCTAGTGGTCAACCATTTTTTAATTGAAAAGTAGGGGATCGATCGGTGCAGATATTTTACATTCATACCAACTAAAATTCTAGCGAAAATTTGTATGGAATATATATGAGCTCTCATGACTCGTGACGGGGTTCTCTTTTTCGTATTTAAAAAAATATATTTTAGGGTTTCTTGAGGGGTGCATATATATTGTAAACTTTCTGGCTTTCAGTTTATGCAGTCAATGTAAAGTTCAGAGTTATTTAGCTGGCAATTTATAGAAATTATGCAAATATAGAATTGTTATGTTGTAACATCAAAAAAGAAATGTTTGCAATATATGGAAGTAGGGGTGTTCGTCGGTCCGGACCGAACCAGACCGAAATCAATTAGGACTGGAACTGGAATTACGAAAAAGTTTGGACCAAAAACCAGACCGATTGGTGATTGTTAAGGACCGGGACATGATCGGAATTATTCTGGTTTTAGACCGGTACAAACCGGTTTGACTAGCTTTTACTAAACTTTATTCTTCTATAAAAAAAATTGGTGTTGAAAAAATTATAATTATAATTATTCTTTTAAAAGATAGTATACTAGAAGTTATTGCATCAAACTATGGAAGAATACAAGGCCAGCAGAAATAAATCTAAACTAGTACACAAATTTATTATAAATACATAAAAATATATATATATATACACATAAGTAAGCCACCGGTCCATCCGGTCCGGACCGGAAAAATATATACATAAGAATAAGTTACCGGTCCATCCGGTCCGGACCGGAAAAATCCAGTTTTGGACCGGACCGGAACCAGGAATCCTAAAAAATCTTGGACCGAAGACCGGACCGGAATTCTATATATCCGGTTCCGATCTTTGTATTCCGGTCCGATTCGATCCATTTTATCAGCCCGGACTGGTTCATGAACACCCTTATATGGAAGGTTGAGTTGTAATCCGAGAAATAGTTTCCGTCCACAGGGTTTTGAATTCAGAATATATCAATTTCTATATTTATGAGATTGGATTGGATTTCTGAAAATTGGAATTGATGTGATAAATATTCCTTTCGGTTGAGATATAAACGAAATATTCTAATTCTATACTTCAAGAGATTAAATTTTGTAATTCCTATCTCAAGAAGATTTGATTGTAATTAGGTGTGTTCAATCGGTCGGTTTGTCGGTTAGCTGGTTAATCGGTTTCAGTTTTTATCGGTTTATAAATTTTTATAAGGAACCGAATAACCGATCGATAATATTGTCGATTTTACCGGTTTGGTTAGTATCGGTTTTGGTTATTACCGTTTATCATGTATATCATTAATTAAAAATTAAATATATAAAAATTCATATTAATATTAATTAGAACCGTAAAACTTAGAATATAAGGTAAAAATTTAGAAATTGGATAATTGTTTGCATAGGAGTTAAATAATTTTTTGAATTAATACTAAAATTGTATCCCATCGATAATTATTAGTGTTGGCCACAATTATAAGCTACATCGTCTTTTGTTTGCATAATTATTTTCTTTGGTCATAATTATTATTTAAAGATATATGGGTCAATAATATAGAGTTTAAAGAATAGTTAATTTGAGTTAGTAATTTAATTTTTTATTGGGTTTGTAATCAAATCCCAAAGTTTGATGAATTAATTTTTGGGATTGAAATTAATTAATTAATTATTATATTATATTATATAATCTCTTACCGGTTATTCGGTTGGACCGATTACAAAATTATAAAACCGGTAGAAAACCGATTAACCGGATAGCTATAACCGATATTAACCGATTAACCAAAAAATCAAATTAATTACCGGTTCGATTTCGATCGGTTTTCGGTTTTCCGGTTTTTTTGAACACCCCTAATTGATGGTGTTTGGCAGAATGTGTACGTTAGTGGGTAGTGATTTTTATTGGCTGTCATGCATGTTTACCCTCCCTGCCTTCATCTATTAATGGTGCCTTGAAAATTGAGTTATAGGCTTAATTATTTACTCTGTCGTCCTTCCAACTGGTTCATTTGTCAGTCTGACGATACGTTATTAAAGGGTTCTGCCATACTCCCTCTGTCCCAGCCTAGAAAGCAGAGCAATCATTATCACGCTATTCAAGAAACATGTTTGACCGTAATATTTTCACTTACGTATAATTTCGGCAAATAAAAATTTGATATTTAGAAGTTACTTGTTACGACGAATTGAACAATACCACATATGATAATATTTTTGCTCATATATCTATTCAAATATAAGGCCAAACTTTGATGGAGAATAGTGTCTGAAAAATAACTATGCTATTTAGGCTGGGACGGAGGGAATATCAAACTTTGTATTTTACTTATTTACGCCTTAATATGTAGATATGTGTATAAGACAAAAATTTTAATTTAAAATAAACAAAAACAAAATTAATAACAAAATGCAAAGTAAAATCGGGTTCACAACACTGGAGCCACCACCTCGCAGCTGGCCGCAGCAGTCGGCAGCTGCGATTTTTCGACAGTAGCTAGAAGTAAAGTTTATCTGTTGCCTCTGTTATTTTTCAAAGAGAATGCCTCTGGCAAAGGGAGAAGATACCACGCCGCCGCCACCTCACATAACATCCACCCCCACGTTTTTCCGGTGAGAATGCCTCCGACGAAGGGAACTGGGAGAAAGAGAAGAACGAGCGGAGGAGGAGAAAGAGGCTGGGTTGGAGAAGGAGAAAAAACTGGCCGGGTCGGAGAAGGAGAAGAAACAGGTCAGTGGAGGGAGAAGAAATTGGCCGGCGGAGGGAGAATAAGCTGGGCGGTGGGAGGGAGAATAAGCAGGGCGATGGGAGGGAAAAGAAACTGGTCGGTGGGAGGGAGAAGAAGCCGGGCGGTGGGAGGGAGAATGGGAGCGGAGGAAGAAAATCGGCCGGCCTCGCAGGGAGAACCGAAGAAGACCATGAGGAGGTCGGAGGACGCGTGCGTGCATCTAACGCGCGCTCATAATGGCACATGCATGAATCTCACGAGCAGGAACATCGGGGAAAATGGCAGAAATTGGGCGGGGCGGGGAAATCGTGCAGAGAACCGGGCCGGATACAAATACAGGGCCGGTCGGGGAAGACTGCCAACACCACCGCGGAAAGAGAACACCACATACGTCGGTCACACCGGAAAACACCACCGCCTCGGATCTGCAATTTTCAGCGCGGGTCTGCAATTTTTGGTGCAGCGGCAGCGGATCGAGAAGGGTTCTGAAATTTTTGGCGGTCTGGCGGCGGCTGGTTGTCTGAACCAAGGGCTTTTTTTTTCATTTTTCATTTTATTAAGTTTTAATTTAATTTAAAATACATTTTACGATAAATACATACAAATACATGACGTAAGTAAGTAAAATACAGGACGTGATATATCAATCCACTTATTAAAGAGTTGGTGCGAATCAGAACGTGAACCAGGGGTTACTTGAATCGTGCTTGGGGTGGGGTATGTGGATACGATAAATGCGCTACTACTTAATACTTCCTCTGACCACCATTATTGACATGTTTATTTTTTGACAATCTCCAATGATCAAATTTGACCGTAAATAACCCTAGTTACATATAATAATTTCATATAAAAAGTTAATATTGAAAATAAAGGTTAAAGACGAATATAATAATAACTCACATGATATATTTATTATAAATATACTAGTTGGAGTTTCACCGCACAGCCGGAGTAGTATTTACTACGGAGTCCGTCTCTTGAAAGACGGTCTTTCCATAACTTATGGAAAGACTAAGGTTTAAACTACAAAATTGAAGAAATAAAATTTTTGGATTGTATTTATTGGGTCGTAAACTTTATCACTCCTACATGTTGCATAATAAAATTTTAATATTATAACTAAAACCTTTTACATTTCTATAATTTCAATTCAACCCCGTCTTTCTATATGCCAATGGAAAGACAGTATTTACCAAGACTTTGCCTTTACTACGCATATTTAAAATAAAAATATATTTTATGTAAACCTAAGTTATCCTTGTCTTTAATTTTGATTTCTCTTCATATCCACTCTCAAGCCTTGTCATCAAAATAAGTTGAACCTCTTTACTTCTTCCTCTTGAGTTTTTGACTTTGTAATAAAGACACAAGCTATTAGCTTATAAAAATAATATTAGTTTTAACATATTGGTTTAAAATTTTACCTTTTAAATATTTCGTTGTATTATAAAATTGATTAATCGGAACTTCATATATTAAATCCGGTATGTTGTCTTCTTCTTCAATTTCAGCCTTGTTTCCAAAAGATATGTTTAGCAGAACTGTGTTTATAAGCAAAACTGACTTATTTTGAAAGTAGGGAGAGTATAGTTTCCACTTTTCCTCAAAAAAAAGGTTCTGCTATTAAAATAAGTTGTTTTTAACACTTTACCGAACACTAAAAAATATTTTGCTTATAAGCTATGCCAAACAGAGCCATAATGGAGTAACGATTAATAACAAAGTGAGACTTATAACTTAAGCTTATGAACATGCATTGAATTTTTTACTTATACACTGCATTTATTAAATTACATACTAATATTAAAATGTACTTTTTATATTATATATTTTTATATTTTCACATTCAAATATACGTTATTATTATTTTTTGAAAATAAGTAACTTTATATTCATCACCAAAATTGCTTCTTTACATCATATCATCTATACATCCATAACTACTCAACAACCATCAATCTAGCACACTTCTCCCTTAGTTTCGGCTTTAACCACGCTTTCAAGACAATACATTTAATAATATCCCTAAGTATATCTTCCTCTTTTTGTACTCTTCCAAAACAATATTCATTCCTCCAACTCCAAACCTTCTATATTGTTTCTGCTGCTGCAAGTTTTACCATCTGTGCCTTCCAGCCTTTTCTTCTTACAACCTCCAACATCTATTCCAGTTCTGCATCTCATTCTGTAGGACTTCTTTGTATTCCCAGCCACTTCAGAACTTCCATCCACGCCTTCCTGGTTCGGCTACAACCATAGAACAAATGTTGTATCGTTTCATCATCAGAATAGAATTCACATTTACCTTCAATTGTCACCCCAAACTCCTTAGTCAATCTTTTGTAGCAAGTCTTTTATGGCAGTACATCCATAATACAAACTTTGCTCGCGTCTAGCCCAATTCTCATATAACAACTTCTTCCATTTAACCTCTTCTTGTGCAGTTCTCAAAGCTTTATACATGCCCCTGGCATTGAATGTTTTCTACCCCAACTGCCTCTTCCATTCTAGCATCTTCTTGATTTTCTCCCTGCTTTGAAATACACTTCTCAGTATCCATGAGCAATTAGATGGAAGATTAGCATTCATCACATTGCCATTCTTTATGTAGTACATGTGCACCCGTTTGATCCATAACTTGTCTGCCTTTTTTTTTACAAAGGTTCCACAACGTTTTGATCACGCAAGCTTCATTCCAGTCTATTAGAGCCATGAGATTAAGTCCTCCTGATTTTTTCCCCAGTACATACCTTATCCCATGCAACTGGTGATTTCGTTGTTATCTCCTCTCCTCCACCCAAAGGAATGATCTGCATATGACTTCTACATGTTTTAGCACAGCTTTTGGTATTGGAAAACTTTGAATCCAATAGTTAGTTATGGCATTTAACACACTTTTAACCAGCTGCAACCTGCATGCATAACTCAAAGTTCTTGCACTCCAGTGTCTAAACTTTGCTGTCATTTTTTCTATCAGTGATTGGCATACCATAAGGTTCAGTTTCTTGCTGCAAAGTGGAACTCCTAAATACCGGAATGGTAATTGACCTTCTGCAAAACCTGTAATATCCAAGATTCTCTACTTCTGGTCATCATCCACAACTCCAAAATATACTTTGCATTTGTCATTGTTCACTTTTAGCACTGTAGCATCACCAAATCTCTTGTAAGTTTCCATAAGCACATGTAGTTATTTACTTTATCCTTTTGTAACCAGAATTGCATCATCCGCAAAGCTCAGATTGATTAGCTGCAGCTTCTCACATCTCTGAGGTATTTGAAGTCTTTTTTCTCACCTAAAGTTTTGATGAATTTTCTTATGTACTCCATCACCATTACAAAGAGCAGTGGAGAAATAGGATCTCCTTGCCTCACTCCTCTCTTGGCAATCACCAGTTTAGACTGTACTCCATTCACCATATATTTAAAAGACACAGATTTTACACAAACCATAATCCAGTTTACAAACTGATTTGGAATCCCCAGCTTCTGCATAATTTTTTTCCAATGCCATCCAATCAACTGTGTCATAAGCTTTTTGGATGTCCATTTGGATCATACACTTTGCTCCTCAAGTTTTCCTATTATACCCCCTGACCAGTTCCAATGCCATCATAATGTGATCATGAATATATCTTCATGGGAAAATAGCTGCTTGATCATCTCCCACCATTTCTCTTATCTCCCTGCTCAGTCTTCTAGTCAGAACTTTGGGCAGTATCTTCGATATCGGGAATCAACCTCTAGTGGCGAGTTGCCATAGTGAGGGATCTCGGACAGGAACAAAACCCTCACTATATTTAGCAATGAAGGTGGTCGTGTGATATGCCTTATCATAAAGCTTTATCGGAGCATCACACATCTTGCTACAAACAGCCAAGGCATGGGAACAGTTAGACAATTTTTTTTGCCATTCGCGAAAACTATACTCATTTTTGAGTATTTCACAGCATAGTGGCATTAACTCACGCTATCGTCCTTATAGTATTTCACAACTGTCTTGCTTCTCAAAATTTTCCAAATCCTACTTGGCAAAACAGGTTTGTACAATAACATTGATTTAGAATAGTTGATCTAATTTGAAAACACATTGAAAATATTGTTGAAGAAATGTACCTCCAGTTTTTTTGCCTCCATTAACTTTTGAGCAAACATTTCAATTGTTCGTTCAAAAATGGCATTGACACATGCTGTTATCGGGAGATGTCTTGCGCGCCTCAAAAAATTGTTGTAACTCTCTGACAAATTGGTTGTAATAATTCCCAATGACGGTTTCCATTAAAAGTAAGGCACCACTTACTGCTATCATGTTACAACCAATTCCAAGCAGTTGGTTCAAGTTTCTCCAACTCCTCTTTGTACTCTCTCCACCTACTTTCTTGTCTAGCACTACCAAGCTGCAATCCCAGAGTTTTTAAATGCGCATTTTTAAAATTTCCACAATCTACACTATGAAAGTTGGACTGAAAATGCCTCAAGCAAAACCGGTGGTATCGTGCTGGTTCCATTTATCCATCCATCTATATGTCTCATTGCATTTTAAATCCCCTCACGATGGTCCAATGTAATTCATATAAACCTAGTATCATCACCTACCACATGGTGATGCAACTTGAGCATGATGAAACTCTATATAGTCTCAACAGCAACTATTGCACAGGCGATTGGCAATACATAATCACTCGCGTCATCACAACAACTAGCATTGTGGCCTCTCATGTACCTCTCAACTAAGCTCCATCCACACTGATCATTGGGCTACAGTGGCGAAACGCTTCGATAGCCTGACCAAATGTTCATAACACAAACTTGAACTTCCTACACCCGTGACCATGTATTCTATCAGGTACGTCTTCCCAATCAACGACTGTGCTAGGATTAGTAAATGTTGGCAAACTTTAAAGGATTCCTCCCAAGTCCCGGATACCAATTCGATAGCATTCTGTTGACCATGCCACACATTCTTATATGAAATGGTCACATTTAACTCTTTTTTGCACATGCGCTTGTGCATCCTTGACCGTGAAGGAAGGGTTCACCTTAATTTGATGGAGTATAGAATGAGCGATTATCAACGATGTCAAGTTAGTGTTACCATCTGATCGACCACCACCAATACAAGTATGATTGCTTGCCCATTTGGTGGTCTCCCACATCTCGTGGGCGGACTTCTTGCTGGCTCTGACAATTTCCACTTCCTTTGACAACATCCCTACATTTTTCATACCATAAACGCCAATTTCTCTCCACAACCCTTGCTCTCCACAACCCGGTGTCCCCTGTTTTTCATCGAACTCCATCTTGAAATAGCTTCTACCAATTCTGGTCTACTCCAAAATCGTATACTTAAGTCAACTCCGCCATTCGCTTGAACATAATTAGGAAGTATTTTTCCAAAATTAGTTGGGTTATACCCATCCACATCAGTTCACCATAATCCCTATGGGTATTACCCAACTGATTGTGGCAGAATACTTCCTAATTATGTTCAAGCAAATGGCGAAGTTGACTTGGTTATACAATTTCAGAGTAAGTAATGGTAGAAGCTATTTCTAAGTGGAGTTGGATGAAGAACATAGTACACCGAGTTGTGGAGAGCAAGTCGCGTATATGGTATGCAAAATGTAGGAATAACAAAGGAAGTGGCAATTGTCAGAGCCAGTAAGAAGTTCTCTCACGGGATGTGGAAGATTACCAAATGGGCAAGCAGTCATAGAAGAATGTGACCATGCAAAAAAGAGTTAAATGTGACCATTTCATAGAAGAATGAGTGGTATGGTCAACAGAAGGCTATTAAATTGGTATACGAAACTTGGGAGGAATCCTTTGAAAGTTTGACAACATTTACTAATCCTAACACAGTTGTTGATTGGGTAGACATACCTGATAGAATACATGGTCACGGGTGTAGGAAGTTCAAGTTTGTGTTCTGGGCATTTGGTTAGGCTATCGAAGCGTTTCGCCACTGCAGGCCAGTGATCAGTGTGGATGGAGCTCATTTGAGAGGTACATGCGAGGCCACAATAATAGTTGCTGTGATGCACGATGTAAATGATCATGTATTGCCAATCACCTGTGCAATAGTTGATGCTGAGACTATAGAGAGTTTCATCATGCTCAAGTTGCGACACCATGTGGTAGGTGGTGATACTAGGTCCATATGAATTATATTGGACCGTTATGTGAGGATTTTGAATGCAATGATACATATGGCGGGATGGAGCCAGTAGGATACCACCGATTTTGCTTGAGGCATTTTCAGTCCAAATTCCACAGTGTAGATGGTGGAAAGTTTAAAAATGCGCATTTAAATACTCTGGGGTTAGCAGCTTGGTAGTTCTAGACAAGAAAGTAGGTGGAAAGAGTACAAGGATGAGTTGGAGAAACTCAAACTAGCTGCTTGAAATTTGTTGTAACATGATGTCAGTAAGTGATGCCCTTACTTTTGATGGAAGCCGTCATTGGGAATTCTTAGAACCAATTTGTTAGAGAGTTGCAATAATTGTTTGTAGCGCGCATGACATCTCCTGATAACAGCATTTGTTAATGCCACTTTTGAACGAACAGTTGAAATGTTTGCTCAAAGGTTTGATGGAGGCAAAAAACTGGAGGTACACTTTTTCAACAATATTTTTCAACATGTGTTTTCAAATTAGATCCAACTATTCTAAATCAATGTCATTGTGCAGGCCTGTTTTTCCAAGCAGGATTTGGAAAAAGTTTGAGAAGCAAGACGATTAGGGACATGGATGTTGTGAATGTGCATGGTCAAAATTCACAGACTTATAAGGTTTTGGCAAAGACCTTTGACTGAATATTTAGTTTTCTCCTTCTACATGTCTAACCTTATGGGCTGTCTTTTCATAATGTTTTGTAGGGATTATTCCTTCATCTATAACACTTAAATCTGCCCCACTATCAATAAGAGTTTGTAATTCAATGGTATATTCATTATTAATAAGTAATGTTATGTTAGTATGCCATTTTTGGGATATTAGTTCTATATTGGACAAGTAATTTTCTTCATCCTTTGGTAATGTTATTATTTCATCTTCTATTTTTTCAGATAGGTCACTCTATTATCTAGACTTATATTATTTTTTCCTAATATTTTATTTCTTCTATTAAATCATTTGATGAGACCTTTGATCTACTTATTTCTCTATTTTTATTTTCCATCATTTTAATGCCATCGAATATGGTTTTAATTTTGGCATTACTTCGTTATTTTAATAACTAGGAGTTGGAATATCTTCCATCTTATCTATCATATGGCTTCTTAATTCTGGATCTTTATATAAGGAATTCATTAATTATGTTCAAGATAATTATGTTAATAAACCAGAAAGTTCTTATGGCAAGATGACAGAAGAACATGAAGATAATATTGCTTCTTACCAAAAAACAAAACAAGAGGAAATTATATTACTTCTTGAGAATAAGGATTTACAGTGGGAAAAAGACCCATGGACCTTAATACAAAGGTATTTTGATACAACATTTTACGCTGAGGAGGCTTATAAATCAAGACCCTATTATGAGGGCTTGTTAAAGGCAACAGAAACTTGCGAAATAACGCATTTTACTCCAACTAATTTTGGTAACATCTATAATTTTAGAAAAATTATAATAAAGAAAATTATATCCCCAGAAGAATGGAAAATATCCCCTATGAAGGAGAGGAATTTACTTCTCCTGAATTAAAAATAATTTTTAAATATAAATTTGTATAATTTTGTTGTTCTATTAGAGTATTTACTTGTTCTATTGTTATTTGAAATATTATATATATATATATATATATATTAGAGGACGAATTCCCTATTTTTTCGGGTTTAAATTTCACCCCATTTGCATCCGGGTCAGTGAAATTCACCCAAAAAAAAGAATTCTAGATTTTCACTACCCATGCACTAGAACCACCATCTCATTCCGCCACTCTTCTAGTGCACGTGCTTACCACCCCACCCCATCCCATCTCTACATATCTCATTTAGCTGGTGGTATTAAGCAAGCAAGTGTTGGTATTAATAGCTAGTTCGGCCCTCTTTTGGTTGGTGAGAATAATGACGTTAGATTTTTGATATACTTCGGTAGTGTTAATCGATTCCATACTCTGAACAAGACCATTTTGGTGATGATGATGCCGCTGCTTATACGAGACATCCTTTGGTGAAATATTACTACGGGCGATGTTTGATTGGAAGTATTGTTGTCTTCTTGATTCGTGTTTTAATAATTTGTGTCTCGTTTCCATTTTTATCTCGTTGAGATTACTGTGAAATCACGCATCCACGTGATTTTTTCTATTCTAATTATTAATTTTACTTTCAATATTTAATTTAACTAAGAGTATGGTGCATTCATAACCCAATTCCTTGTTTAATGTACATATACCCCTCAATTTTTTGAAAGTGCACATATATCGCTTAATTTTTCAAAGGTGATTTTCGACTATAGGGGTATATAGCACTTTCGAGAAACATGAGAGGGTATATATGTTTTTTTTGAAAAACTTGTTATATTTGAACTAACCAAAGAACTCGGGGCATGAATGCACTTTACTCAAAAAATTAAATTTGTTCATAAAAAAAAATTGAAATGCAAAATTTAATAATATATTTGTGAGTAAGGTGCATTCATTCTCCAGTTCCTTGTTTAATGCACATACTTTTATTTAATTTATTTGGCTATTTGCAAACTTTATATGTACTTCATTTATTTATGTATGAACATCCTGAGTGGGTTGATTCTGGGTTATTTTGCTATTTGACATTATGTGTGACCATCCAGATTGGGTTGATTCCGGGCTATTTGGCTATTTGACATTATGTGTGACCACCCGGAGTGGGTTGATTTTGAGCTATTTGGCTATTTGACATTATGTTATCTTTATGGTCTTTGTATTCTGAAAATACATTTTCATGCATATCACTAAGGTAAAACAAGTCTAGTGAGTGATGATTGGAAGGATGTATAGTAGTGATACTCAATGCAGCCATGCAGTGCTGCTATAAGGCAATGCTGTTCTTGCCGGGGCATTAGAGTTAGGTAGAACTCCATCTATGATGAAGCTGTGATTATGAGGTTACTCAAATGCGGCCATGTGGTTTGCTTGTAAAGTTTAATTGTTCTTGGCGGGGAATTTTCATGAAATAAACATAGCTCTTAGATGACCTGGAATATAACAGCTAACCTTTAATGATGAAAACCTTTTGTTGTACAACTAAAATGATGCAACCATGGTTTCTCTGTTTGAAATCATTTGGATGGCATCTTTGTGATTTGTGTACGATCATGCACCTTGGATAAATATAAGTGTCTCACAACCAGTTTCGTTTTGTATTTTTGGGCATTAATTGACTTGGGGTTTTTGAATGGAAAACTGAAAGTACATAGCATAAAATAAAAACACATCTTACATTGCATTCAAAATGGAATATTAACATCCCCATTTTACAAGGTTATCCTATAAATATGTCTATGAAAACCAAAATGCATGTTTACCCTAGATTGGTCCTTCAAAAAGCACAACCTTCAAAATATTTTCAAATGATTTTTCTAAATCATTTCCATATTGATCAGTAATCCTGCACTTTTTCAGTCCTTGTAGTTGCAGAAACCTCGCCCTTTCAACTTCTGAGTCAACTATCAAGTTGTGTGGTAGAATTCCAATTCTTCTTAGTCTCTATTTTCCCATATGTGGCTACTTGAATCCATTCTCCCCCCATACACTTCATAATTTAGATTATGACATTTTGCAATGAGAGGAAAATATCATCTAAAGTTTTTAGGTCTTCATTATCAAAATCATCTACCACAACCCCTAAAAATCCTTCTAGAGTTGAACTAGGGTGCTGGTATTGAAAAATTTGAATGCTAGCAAAAAACCCAAAGTCACGAATGTTTAAATCATGTGTTTTTGGTGGCTGGCACACTAACTTGGTGCTAAACCCATCCGAATAGGTTGCTGCTATGAAATCCGGGTCATTAGATAAAACATGTGAGCTAGATTGTCTTGGTAAAGGGAGATTATTTTACTAGCCAAGGTGGCCACTTAGACTTGATGGCTGGAATCAGTTCGTAAATTAGTCTTGTCCTAATGCAATCACGGTTAATAGATTCTATAGAAGTTAGAACCATTGTTCCCCTAAGCCAGTTTATACTATTTTTCTTGGCTGATTTATATTCAACATATGGGAGCACCTCTATTTTGTCATAAAAAAAACATTTCCTAGTGGATCTATAAATGGTCGACATACAACACATAGAAACATTAACTTGTGAATGTAATGCTTGTTTTATGTAGCTATATACGATTTTTCCTTGTTAGGGGCTATTAAATACCTGGTTGTTGCCTCGGTTAAATAGAACTATTTCTCATTGATATGGATTGTGTTCATGCCTTTGAAGTGCATGTTGCATTCAAACTTGGAAAGACACCATTCTAACCTTTGAGTTTTGCATTCCACAGTTAGGCATGTATGAACTGCATTTGTTTGGCTCTTTATTGTTTTGCTCATCACAACCCCATGCATTCTGCTCTTGTTGACATGCAACCCAACTTCTGCACTCCTGCAGGTCTTCCTTTGGCTCAATGGCAGTGCCATTACAACTTCTAGGCAAATGGTTTTTTTGCAGGTGCATTGCCATGACACCTAGACCTTGAACTGACAACCTCGCCATTCCGCTGCTACTCCTTCACCCTTGCCCAGATTAAACTCATAGTTTGGAGTGATACACCCAATCTGGCAACTGCCTCATCCCTTTTGCCCTTGCAGATTTTACCACCATATATATTTTGAAGTAAAAACACTGCCAGCTTCTGCCTTCGCTCTTCGGTGAGATTCTGACCAACCATCACAACATTCTGGCCAAGGTTAATGAAAAAGAAGAAGAAAAATGGATCTAGGAAGGCCAGTTCTCATAAAAAAATAATTTTCTGAGAGTTGTACATAGTCGTCAATGCTCGTGTGTTTGGTGCAGTGAATGTTCCTTACATAGATGTATATTCTGGAGTTTTTAATGCACTTTTTTTTGTACCTTTGGGCTCCAAATATGAAATTATTGAGCCAATTTTTTTTTAAAAAATTGAAGGTAATTAGTAGAGACTAATCAAAATTTATTCAAGTTAAAATTTTGAATTTTTGCTACTGTTTAGTTACTGTCCAACAGCAAAAGCTGGAAACCTTTCACTTTTGGTCAGCTTTTCTTGTACTTTTTAGTAGAAATTTTGATCCCCTATTCTTCTCAATGCAAATTTCCCAGGGATAGAAGGAGTACCATAATTTTCATATTTTAATTTTATTCCTCATTCTACTAGCTTTATTAATTATTATTTGTGTGATTAGGGTTTTTTTGAAAGGAAAGGATTTTTATTAATCAGTAGTATTACAATTGCATTTGAGACCATTAGCTGCTAAATGCTCTCTTTCGAGCATAGAACGATCTAATATCTTCCATGATTCCTACTACTTTCCCTGGGGATTTTTCTTATAGGTTCTTGAGTAACTTAATTAACACCGAGCAATCCGAGGTTACATTTAGCCTTGTAATGTCCAGTAATTAAGTTAACTGAAGTCACAACAGACATCCCTGAGCTTCTGTGACAATCGATGATTTTGCCGGAACGTGATGCTGACATGGTTCCCTTGATTGTTATTGTTTGCTAAGAATTTTCCAAGTTGTCGAAGCATGATTGGCCTGTCTCCAAGAAGCTCCAACAAATTGAGGATGGGAATACTTGGGCCCAACTGATTTTTTTTATCTGCCCTCGTATTGGTCCGCGGTTGATTGATGATGTCCTCTATGTTCATTTTGTGTCGATGATTGTGGTATGTCTCTAAGTCAGCTTCTGGTATGTGGTGGAAAATCCTGATTGCCAAACACTTTTCTGTTTCTTAATATCCAAATCGCCAGATAATAATAACAGACATCTCAATTGCCTCTTAATCTGGGGCATGATTGATCCAGTTCCAAAATCACAGCTGATATTATACTGGATTACCTGAAGTGAAGTCAAACCCCAATGGTGAACATCTGCATATTTTTTTGTGCAGCAGTGCACTTTAAAATCATATGATCCAATGATTCAGTGGCACTGCTTGTGCATCGTTTGCATATAGAGTATGAGGTTATACCGCGTCAGCATAATTTTTCTCATGTTGTTATTGCATTGAGGAGGATACACCGGGTATGTACAAGGATTTTCCTTGGTAACTTTAGTCATCATACATGCTTCCAATTTATCGATCCATTCATGTGAAATCGACTATCTTTATGATTTCCTTGTACGTGGTAGCCAGATTTGATGTCTACCATTTGTGGCGGATATATTGCACGAAGCAGTGGTAACCTCCATCGTCTTTGTTGATCAATGAGGTGGCTAACCTTCAAACTAGTGAAATTACCAGTGTTAGTTGATCTTGTGGCCCAACGTTGGGAATCCATTTTTCTCTTATGGGAATACTTTCATCTTTTCTAACTTTCCACCTGGTGCACTTAACTAACAACTTCTTCCCCCACTATATTGATTTCCATGCCCAACTATGTTGTGGATTTGGTTTGACTCTTATCAAGTCCTGATTTTTGCAATATTTGTGTGTGAATAATCTTATGAAGAGTGAGTCTTCACCTAGCAATATGCTCCAGGCATGTTTTGCTAGCAAGGCCTGATTCATATACTCTGCTTTCCTTAGATCCAACCCTCCCATTGCCTTGGATTGACACATTTTGTCCAATGATACTTAACACAGTCCTCTTCCTTGTAGTTCCCCTTTCCATATAAACTTGGTTGTTATCTGATCAATCTTATGTAGGACTGTCTTTGGTACCTTGACGATTCTCAATAAATGTAACATGGCTGACATGACATGCTTTGCTAATGTACATCTACCTTCTAAGAATAGTAATTTTATTTTCCATGAATAAATTTTTTGTGAGATCCACTTGACAATTTCCTGGCGTGTTTGCCTCATGTATTGAGGTTGAAGGATATCCAATCCCAAGTATTTTCCTCCAACTCCTTGGTTATGTGTATTGAAAGTGTACCTCAAGAAGGACTCTGCTTGCGGCGATGTATTAGAGCAGACCATGATGGTCATTTTGTCAAAATTTATCCGTTGACCAGAATATCTTGTGAAGACATCCAGGTTTTTAGTTGTTTTTTTCTTGTTTCCTATCCGGTGCATTTTAAGAAAAAGATGCTATCTTCTACGTACACCATGTGTGAGATTTTTGAAGTCCATTTGTGATGGAGATCCTATGAAGATATTCCACGTCTTGATCAAACATTTAAGGGTTATGTTTGGGATCCTCTAAGTGACATGGTTGGACCAATGACAAGGTCAAGAATGAAGCTTAGAGATGCGGCATTGAATTCTTTGATTGATCAACTTCATGATGAAGAATTAATGAAGAAGTCGACAATGGCTTGGATTACTTATTCAAGTTTGTCGATTAACTGAAGACATTATGAAGAACACTATACTCTTTTTCCCATTG
>JAULKK010121656.1:2133-17194 GCA_032355705.1 Rubia peregrina | reverse complement strand
GGGCTTGAATTTGCCATACCATATTAAGTTGACTGAAATCTTTCCACTCAGAAGTGCTCCTTTGTGGTACTGCAGCACCTGGAATTGCTGGTCGTCTGATTGGATTAAAGCTCTGCTATGAATCATTCTTGAACCAAAACACACATTGAAGAGAGAGATCAGGAAGAAAAGCTTAAGTGTGAATTGTAATGAAGAAGAAGAAGAAGAAGAAGAAGAAGCTGAAGAAACAGATGCCATTTCTAGGGAGGGATGGAAGAGTAGAGAGAACTTGCTTTGTTTATGAGATGGGAATTGGGAAGTAGATGAGTGACTTTGGAGATGAGGATGTGGGAATATATAGCGAGGCAAAATCAGGTCTATCCTTACAGATCCAGCCTGGATTTTAAAGTATTATTAAATTGAGCTATTTCAAACACGCAGTTCCTGTAACAAACAGCAAAGCAAATTGCCAACTGGACAGTGCATATTTTGGGACCCAAGGTGCCATGAAGTTAATTATGCAATAATCTAGCTCTTATCAATTTAATTGTATTCTAATTACATTTCATTTACATTAATTTAATTTAATTTAATATACTCTAATTATATTATTATTAAGTTTAATTTTTTAAAATTCAAATCAGATGAAAGGAACTCAATTTTAGTCCTTCAACGTATGCTCCATGTTCAATACATATATACACACACACTTGTTTATTTCAAGATAAAGCTAGATAATACTTAGTATTTAGTTTCAAAATATCTCATTTCAGTTTTTAATCACAGAACATATTATTCCTTATGTGAATCTACACCATTCTCTATTTATAAAGTTAAAATTGGGTAGAGAAAATGTATTTTTAACCCTGTGTTTTAGATGAAAGTGCAGAAATGACCTTGCCAATCAGAAAGTGCAAAATTAATTCTGGAAATTGTTGACCAAATTGCCAACTGGCAATTTGGCTGGAATACCCCTTATTAAAAAAATCAGAAAATAAAAAATAGGAAAAGACCAAAATACCCTATCTTCTTATTAACCTTTCCTCTCTTTTTTCTTCCCATCTTTATTTCTCAATCTTTTCTTTCCTCCACTCTGATTCTCGTCGGACTGGAGGCGGCGCAGCTAGGGTTCTGAGATTAGGCTTGATCTTGCCAGAGCGGCGGACTAACTAGAGCGGCATGGCAGTGGTGCAAACGGCGAGCGTGGCGGTGGTGCAAACGGTTAGCGCAGCGGTGGTCTGAACGATGGGAGTGGTTGTGGTGAGAACGACAAGCGATCGAGGATTCCGGCGAGCGAGCGAGGGTTTTCGAAAGTGGTGGTGGACTGAGCGGCTAGGTCCCGACAATGGAGATTGAGCAGTGTGGGGTTAGGGTTTTTGGAGGTGGTGGGGGACTGAGCAGAGGTGGATTGGATTGGCGGTGGTTCCGGGTATGGAAGGAGCAGCGACGGAGGCCCAGCGGCAGAGCGGAGGTGGTGGTGGTGGTGGGAGCAAGCGGTGGTATTCATCCTCTCTTTTCGTGGCCGACGTTCTATGCGGTGGTTGTGTTGCTACGAGCAGGGTAGGATTTTAGGCGGAGCTAGAGTTGTGGTGTTACTAGGGTTTCTATGTGTGGGAGCTAGGTGGTGGAGTTAGGGTGGTGGGAGGTGGAAATGGGAAACAGGTCTAGGGTGGTGGGAGCAGGCAGAGATGGGTGACAATACTGAGAAAATGAGCGGGGCGGTGGACCTGGTGATGAAGAAGAAGGAGTTGTTAGGCGTATTTTTGCCATTCATTTTTTTGTATTAACAATATGGTTATTTTTGTCTTTTCATTAATGGTGAATGCCTGAATCTGTTCGGTCAATGCATGAATAGTGCAATTTGGGTATAATTGCACTATTTTACAAACATTTAGGGTTAGTTTGCACTTTCAAATTTTACAATGTAATTTCCGGACATTCTCAATCTTATAGGGTGATTTTTGCACTTTTCCAATTGGGTATTATGACTATAAATAGTGTATAGACTGTAATATTAAGTTTTAGGACGTTGTTCGAATTGCTGCAACACATATTTTTATAATGATAATGTCTTGTCATTTTTTAATTACATATGATTAAAATTATAAATAATAATGAATTTTAAGTAACTAAAAAAATTGAATTTGTGCATGTAATATTGGGACTAAGAGAATAATACATCTCTCACAATGCCACTTTTTTCAAAGATTACATAAAATCAAATCACATATAAACATTCTACTCTATGACATAATTAGGAGACATCACCACTGATTCTATTGAATTTCAGTATAGGTTGAAACTCCATCAATTTGAATAGTTTGGGATGTTCTTCTTAGAACACGCAAACGTTGCACTACCAACGAACCGCCGCCACCAAATTCGGAACTACCACAATCTCACATCCATAATGGGAATCATCGACACGGTCTCATAGCACATGGCAATTCATTTCAAGAGATTGTTCTAATATCCACAATTCTTGACAAAAGTGTATCGTTCGAACTCCAAACATCCCTATTATAGAGAATTTAAATTACCCTTAAACCATTCTCAATTCACAATAGTACAATGCCTCTTAAATTTAAGAGCACCTAAGTTAGTATAGATTTAGGTTATAATACACAGAGAAATTGATTTAAGATGGAACGAGAGATGCTCGATTTGGGAAGGTAGAGTAACATTTGGTTTATTACTTCTGCCGTCCCAGTTGTATTTGCACTTTCCATTTTTTGACATTATTCTCAATCAAAGTTTGACCTCATATTTGAATAGATGTATGAAAGACAGCATTATCGTATATGATATTGTTAAATACGTCGTAACAAGTAATTTCTAAATATCAAGTTTTTATTTCATGTAATTATATTAGCTGTCAAACATGTTTCTTGAATAGCGTGATCATGATTACGGTGCAAAAACAATTGGGACATAAGGAATATTCAAAATTTAGAGACTACTTCCTCCGTCCCGGCAGATTTGGCACATTTACTGTACACGCGGTTTTCAATGATCATGTTTAACCATTAATAACTCTAGCTACATATACAAATTCCATATAAAAAGTTGATGTTTAGAAAATATATGTTAAGATGAATTCAACAATATATCACGTGATATATTTATTATATATATATTAATTTATATTTATGGTCAAAAATTGACAACTTTAACTTTCAAAAATAAATATATGTTAATTCTGCTGGGACGGAGGGAGTAGCACAGAAGTTGTTGTATACTTGTATTGCATGTACTCATGGAGCCGAAAGTCCCAAGTTCATTTTCTTCCGTAGCATCAAAGCTGCCCATGCTTGTTCCGGATGACCGCCCATATTGTTTTCGGATGAAGAGACCATTTATAACTTCGAAGTCAATGCTCCCTTACTGTAGAGCTACTTCTGATTTTGTTGTTGGTAGAGAAAATTTACTTCTGGTTTTGTTAATAACCAAACATTTTTTTCTTGTTTTCCATTTCTTTCCCCAAAAAATTAAGGATGATAATAAGACCGAGTTGGTGGGTTAGTGACTTTCAATTGACAGTATCAGTAATTTTACACCCAACCTGATTATGATTTTGGATCACATAATTTTAATCTGATCCAACCTAATACATACACATTTGAATCCAATTCAACCCGAAAAATATATAGCTTATAAGTTAACATGATTTAACATAAGAAATACAAGATTACGTATTAAACTTTGAAATGATCTAATATAGTGAAATACTACGTTTATGTGATCACTCTTTCTTATATATAAACAAATCCATTACTAAAATTGTGACATATTACATTATATTAATATTGTTAAACAGACTAAACAAATCATTGCCCTAACCCGTAGATTGACTAGAATGTAACCTAATTTTCCCATGTCATTAATGGGGTGATTCATTATAGACATATTTCGTATTTTATGTTGATGCAAATATGTTAATTTTGTGTTTAATTCTTGTCGAATTTTTAATTTGTATTATGAATTGTCAGTCACAGTAAAATGTGTAATTTATATTTTCAAATGTTGAATGTACATAAATTATAATAGTTACTTCGAACCTATCAATTGACTCATGTGGGTATACGAAATCCCTGACTGAGTAGGAACGTGTATTACGTGAAATATATATAGAGTATAAAGGATTACAAACATAATTACACAATATATAAATACCAGAGATACATAGTATATAAACCTCTTAAATCCTAACATGCGGATCAATTTGTTAGAACAAATCAGGTTTCTGATTAGATTTGGTATTATCCTGATGGCTAGACTAGAGTTCTAGTTGTACTACATTTTCTTAGTGTACTATATTTATTCTTGTCATTAATACAACATATGATTATGGCAAATCATTCTATCATGGTATCAGAGCAGTGTTCTGATCCAACCTTTTAAACCCTATTCAAATTTCGGCTGCCTCTCTCTCCCTTGTCCTCATTTGGCCGAAATTTTACTCTCCCTCCTCCAATAAAAAAAAATTCCGGCGCCACTACATGGCCAGTAAAAAATTATCGTACACTACTCTTCTCCATATGATGCAAATTAAACTCAACTCCTCCAACTGTCTTCTCTGGAAAAGCCAAATGGGCTATGTCCTCAAGCCTTAGAAGTTGTATGGTTTTCTTGATGGATCCAATACATTCCTGATTTTCCCTCCTCTGCCGCCAATTAGTTCATCCCTCTCCTTCGTCGTCGTGACAGCGTCTCCTTCCGGTGCCGACAAGACTAATCCACTCGTCACCTACAACAAAGCCAAAGAGGAGTATGATCAATGAGTCGATGAAGATCAAAGAGTTTGCTCCTCTCTCACTCCTGAAACCCTTGTTGATATGCATGACTGTTCGACTGCTTAAAAGATCTGGGATAGCATTGCAGCGGTTTTTCAGAACAGCAGCGCATCGACTATTCTTCGTCTTCGTGCCGATGCTCATGGTTTACGTAAGACTGGTACTGTCCATAAACTTCATCTCAAGTTTAAAGATATTTTGGAACAATTATCTCTTATGGGCTCTACTGTGTCAAATGATGATCAAACTATTTGGTTTTTTTACTGCTCTTGGTTATGAGTTTAAGGATTTTTCTGCCCCTTGATCAATTCTTCCCCTACGCCATTGTATGTTGATGTTCTGAATCACGCTAAAATCATGAGGCATTTTAAAAATAATTTACAAAATTAATCATCGTCAGCGACATGGCCTGTCGTATTTTCTGTCGGTAAATTTCCCTCAGCCAACCGCATATTGGATCACACGACGGTGAGGGGCAGTGACGCGTACGGTTCATGCGCCACAAGGGGCGATCATTTTAGCGGTTGCCAAGGTGGAAGGAGCGGCTAGACTGCTCAGTAGTCCAGTTCTGGTTTGGTTGCTGGTTCGAGTTGCGGTCGGCCGCATTGTACCTGGTGTGGTCGGCCCGGTTATTTTATTGTGACTTGTTACAAGATGTTGGCCCAGACTCGTCGTATGGACTCAACTCACTTGGCTGAAAACTTTCAGTCCTCCATGCAGCTAGAGTCATCCACTCGCACATCTGACTGGTACATTGATTCTGGTGCGACTACTCACATGGCGTCTTCCGCTTCTGGTCTGGAGGGTGTATCCCTTTATTTCGGTTATTCTCATGTTTCTGTTGGTAATGATACATCTATTCAGATATCTCATGTTTGTGATTCTTGGATTTCTGATAATTTATGTTTGACTGATGTTCTGGTTGTTCCTGAGATACTAAGAATATGTTGTCTATTAGTAAGCTGACCAAAGATTTAAATGTTTTGTTACTTTTGATGATCGGAACTTTGTCATTCAAAAAACGTTTCCAAGGCAGTTGTGGGCAGTGGCCACAGTGAGGGTGACCTTTACGTCTTGGACAGAGGCGAGTCAACACTAGTTTCCTTTTTTACTGTAGAATAAAGAACGGGAGTCTTATGAGCTTTTGCATGCTCAGCTTGGACTGGCATCAGTTATTTCCAGCTTGCAGAAGTCTGGTTTACTTTCGCTTTCCTCTTTGTTGCTTAAACCTCATACCTGCGCCCCCTTTGTTATAGCGAAAGGTCAGATGTTGGCTTTTTTTGAGAATCATAAACGTGTTGCGCACGTACTTGACTTGATACATTGTGATTTGTGGGGCTCTTCCCCAGTTTTATCGTCGAATGGTTTTTCTTATTATGTCTTGTTTGTGGATGATTTGTCCCGCTTCACTTAGTTATTTCCACTTCGTCGCAGGTAGGAATTTTTTGACACTTATTTGTAGTTTGAGGCCTTTATTAAGAATCAGTTTTCATCCAAAATTAAGATTTTTAAAAGTGACGGTAGCACAGAATTCATGAACACTCGCCTATGTTCCTACTTTGCCGCCAAGGGCATTCACCACCATATTTCGTATCCTTATACACCAGAACAAAATGGCCGAGCTGAGCGCAAACACAGACATGTGGGCCTCACACTCCTCTTCCATTCGCATATGCCTATTTCGCATTGGAATGATGCTTTTGCGACTTCTGCCTACAACATTAATAAGTTGCCTACGCCGGTTCTTCAAGGGGCTTCTCCTTTTGTGTTGCAATATGGTCGTGACCCCATTTACAACAACTTTCATCCATTTGGGTGTCAGGTTTATCCCTTTGTGCGTCCCTTTACGGAATACAAGCTTGCTCCACGGATCATTCCTTGTGTTTTTCTCTGCCATAGCTCTCAGTACAAGGGTTTTCAATGTTTTGACCCTTCTACGGGCAAGGTTTATGTCACTCGCCATGCCATATTCAGTTTCTTCTTCGGTGACGGGTCCTGCTTTATCGGTACTGGATGTATCAACTTTTATAGATCCCAGTGGAATTGTAGCTGCCACTCCGCGGGTTTCTACACCATCAGCACCTGTTTCATGTAATATTTGTTCCTCGAATTCTAATCTAGTTGCACCGATTCCACCCGCACCACCGGTCACACCGCCGCCAAGTTCGACGTCGTCATCTCTGGCATCCTCGACCGCCGCCAATCCACCGGCCTCACCTGAGTTTTTGCCACCACCGGCTTCTCATCCTCGGGCGTACACACATCGGATAAGTACTAGGTCTACTACTAGTGCTATTCAGTGTTGTGACTACTTATATATTGTGGCACATGGTTTACTTGGTGCTATACTGGCACAGACAGAGCCCAATGATTATCGTACATCTCTCAAAGATCCTGCTTGGTTTTCTACTATGGATGATGAGTTTTCGGCCCTTCGAGAGAAGCATACTTGGGATCTTGTTCCACGCCCACCGGATATAAACTTTGTTGGCTCCAAATGAGTTTATCGACTGAAGTTTCGACCAGATGGTACAGTTGATCGCCATAAGGCGCGTCTTGTCACACAGGGGTTCTCGCAGATTCCAGGTTTCAACTTCGACCATACTTTCAGCCATGTAGTCAAAGCCTCCATATTTAGGACAGTTCTAGCCATTTCGGCGATGCGTTCTTGGCCACTTCATCAAATGGACGTCAAGAATGCTTTCTTTAATGGTGTTCCTGATGCCCCAGTCTATATGGAGCAATTTGTTGGCTATAAGGATCCGGTTCATCCTGAGTATGTTTGTCGCTTGTGAAAGGTAATTTATGGTCTTAAGCATGTGCCTTGAGCTTGATTTCAGTGATTCAACACTTTTTTTACGTAACTCGGTTTCAGTGCAGCTCTTCCGACACATAATTGTTTGTTCTTTCCAGGGGTTCAACATTGTTGTATCAACTTGTCTATGCCGATGACATCATTCTCACTGAAAATGATTCGATGCTTCTTCGTCAGTTCATTGATCGGACCCACAGAGAGTTTGTTATCAAGGACATGGGTTCTCTTCATTACTTTATTGGTCTCGAAGTATTGCCTACTCCCCCAGGCTTACTTTTTGGCCAAGCAAAATATGCACGGGATATACTTACACATGCTGGGATGTCGGGTGGTGTGCTAGTTAGTCTCTACTTTGTTTGTATCAGTCTCGCAGCTTCATAGTTCGACAAGTCCTCTATTTCGGAATCCGACCTTATACTGTTCCCTGGTATGAGCTCTGCAGTATTTGACTATCACTCGCCCCGATCTATTTTTCGATCAATATTGTCTGTTAGTTTCTACAGGATTCGCGTGACGATCATTATGATGCAGTCACTCGAATTCTTTGGTATGTTCGAGGAACATTACAGTTTGGACTCTCTTTCCGTTCTTACAGTATCCCATAAGTCTTAGGATATTTTGATGCTGACTGGGCACCTTGTCTTGAGACTCGTCATTCCACTTATAGGTATGTTGTCTTCCTTGGTGGGAATTTTGTTTTGTGGAGTGCCAAGAAACAACCCACGGTTTCGCATTCCAGCACAGAGTCTGAATATCGAGCTCCAGCCAACGCCACTTCAGAAGTTGTTTGGCTGACTCATTTTCTTCGCGATATTCGTCTTCCATTTTCTGGCTCACCACTGCTGTTATGTGATAATATTAGTGTCGTTTTCTTGGCCCTAAATCCATTTGCTCACAAATGGGCGGAGCACATTGACATTGACTACCATTTTTTTCAAGAGTTAGTTGCCTCTGGCAAGCTTTGAGTGGCTCATATTTCCACTTCTCTTCAGATTGTAGACATCTTCACTAAGGGTCTTTCTTGTCTAATGTTTGAGTTTTTCAGGACCAAGTTTTGCGTCGTTGAGCATCCGATGCTTCACTTAACGGGGGTGTTAGAATAATTCAGGTTTCTGATTAGATTTGGTATTATCCTGATGACTAGACTAGAGTTCTAGTTGTACTAACTTTTCTTATTGTGCTATATTTATTCTTGTCAGTAATACAACTTTTTATTTGAGCAAATCATTCTATCACAATTAATTATTCTACTCACTTTCCATGAAGGATCCTGTTTTTAAAAGATATATAACCAAAATATATATCATATACTATGGAGTATCATATGTTGAGCAAGTTTCATACTGAACATCTTGTTGGATCTTAGATGTACCAAGGAGCAGAAGTAAGCATTTAAGTAATGAGTTGTTTCCTAAGTAATCCTTCAATTACACTTTAAAGTTTCGAATTACTTTTTGCACAAAATTTAAAATAAGTCTATATGACATCTTTTTAATGGATGGTAACAGTGCCCCAACATAAGTCAAATGAAAGAAAGAGTTATGACCACATATTTATGACTAAATATAAAAAACTAGAAATATAAAGTTATTAGTGGGACAGATGAAAAAGGAAAGCAAGAAGTTATTAGTGGAACGGGGAGTATATAATTTGATTTTAAGTCCACTAAGTTTAAATAAGAGGGACAGCTCACCAGCTAGCAAAACTACACCTTCTTAGCAGCTACCGAATGGAGTCAATGTTCCACAGCTTGCATAACAAATTTGTCAAAATAAATTGATTATACAGTACCATTTAGTATTTACGCAAGCCAGGTCAAAATTATGAAAATATGGTCGTGCAATTACAACGATATAGCCATCGGCCTTGCTTCTTAGAGGCAAGGAAACATCGCAGCGGGACCTCGTTGTTTGGTGATATTCAATATTTTAGTCACGCTCTTTTCAAATTAATTATAATTTAATGCAAATTTAATATAATTTAATTCAATAATACTCATTATTGAGTTTGTTTAATTTTAATTCAATTCAATTTTGTTTAATTTAGTTCAAAACAAGTGAAAAGAACACAATTTTGAAGTTAGTTTATTTTTAAAAACTTAGAATAAAAAACCCCATCAGACACGTATAATTAATACTCCATCCTAAACAATAAGAATGACACATTTACTTTTTCTAAGCAAATTTTGTAAGTTTAACCCTATATATGAATTGATGTATATAATAAAAATATCATGCGAGATATTGTCAGATTCGTCTTAATATATATTTTCAAAATATATTTTTATGCGAAATTGTTATATATGTAATTAAAAATATTGACGGTCAAACATAATCATTGAAAGTCGTGAAAAAGTAAATAATTCATTTTTGTTGGTGTGGAGGGAGTAGTTTAATAAAGTAGATATGGTAATCTTGTTACTAGCAATTAATTGAACAATGGCTCCGTTTTGTAGAGGTTATAAGCTGTTTTGCTTATAAAGTAATGAACTATTTAGTGTTTGATAAAGTGTTAAAAATGAATTATTTTAAAAGTATAAGCTATTTTTAGAGAAAAATTAGAACTTGATCATTCCCTACTTTCAAAATAAGTCATCTTGCTTATAAACCCAACTTGCCAAAAAGAGCTAATAATACCAACCATGCAAGAAGTATACCCAACTTCCTAAGTTTTTATTTCTTATTGTATCAATTTCATTTGAGTATGGCTTTTCTTTTCCGATTTAAACTACAAGTAAAAGCAATAGTTATTGCAAGGGGCAGGTTAGGTTGCACGTGAGCTTGTGAAATCGCTCTTGAATTTATAAATTAGTACATTTTTCTTAAGGGGATAATTAAAAAGGATTGGAGGGAGTACTAACTTCTTGGAACTATTTGACCATAACTTTAATCATGAATAGTAATTGTATTTAAAAATATATACTAAAATGAATTTAAACATATCTCATGTAATAACATTATTAAGTGTAAAATATGGACGGTTGATTGTATTCATGGTCAAATATTACAATATATGGGACATTGTACGGAAGTTCAATAGAAAAAGGAGTCTAATATAATCTTTATTCTACAAGAAATTGGATATTACAAAATATCCTAATACTGCTCCTCAAGTTGGAGCATGAAGATCAAATTGCCAAGAAGATTTTGAAACTGTTGACGACCAAGAGTTTTAGTGAAAATATCAGCTGGTTGACTGGAAGTACTAATATGATGACTGACCACCTCGCTGAACTGAATAAGATCCCTAACAAAACGACAACCAATCTCAATATGTTTAGTACGGTCATGGAAAAAAGGATTAGCCGCAATGTGAATAGTCGATTGACTATCACATAAGAGGTGCATAAGGGAGGAATGGCTAATACTATGCGAACAAAGAAGAGATATAAGTCAAATCAATTTGCAACGTAAAAAAACCATAGTCTTGTATTCCGCTTTGGCTGATGAACGAGAGATTGTAGGATGCTTTTTGGTCTTCCAAGAAACAGACGATTCTCCAAGCATTATAAAAAAAATCCTGACAAAGAACGACATGTAATAGGAGCCGCAACCCAATCCGAATCACAGTATAAATTGTCAACTACAACGAACTCCTAGCAGATAGAAAGAGGCCCTTATCTAGATGACCCTTCAAATAATAAAGAGCACGCAAGACATCATGCTAATGTGCCACGTGTGACTCCTGAATAAACTGAGAAAAAGTATGAACAAAATAAATAAGTTTCATATGAGTGATTGTGAGATAGATCAAATGCCCAACTAAGAGTTGGTAATGAGCCAACTCATCAAAATAAGGGCCCTTAACGCTAGCCAGATCCTGCTTCTGCTCTATTAGAAAATTAGTTGGTGTGGCCACTAACAAGCCAGAATGAGACCATATTTTTGTTGAGATAGTAACACCCCATCCGGACTACGAGTTATCTCAATTCCAAGGAAATACTTAAACTAACCGGGATCCTTCATATGAAAATAAGAACTCATGTAGGACTTGAATTCACTCAAGAGAGCAGAATAAGCACAAACAATAATCAAATCATCAACATAGACAAGGACTTGCAAAGAAGCAAAGAATTCGAATTTCGTATGCAAGAGAATAAGGAGTAGCTCGTCTTACTCTACAAGAAATTAAACACAATGAGAGAAACAACTAGCTTAGCAAACCAATTTTGAGAAGGTTGTTTCTGCAGATCGCCAATCAATTGCTATTGAAGAATTGTTCCATGTGTTCCTGATGACTCGTGCCATCACATCCTTGTCCGAGCTGCCTAAGATGCCTTGAAATTTAACATTAAGGGTAAACAATTTTTGTGGCCTCTGAACTTTATCATTCACCTTTGGAAAAATAATCTTTTTATAAACCCCTTTTGATTATCCAACTTCTCATATAATCAAGGGAAGACCCTTCTATCTAGTCAATTCATAGAGCCTTCCTTTTGTCCTGTCATGTGCCATCTGCATGCTAAAAACAGGGACGAAATAACTATATATAAGCATTACAATAATAAATATACAAGGTCCTAAAAAGTTCTACTCCATCTGTCCCACCCATTCCTACAGAGAGAGAAGGTAGAACCAAAAACTTCAGCCCATCGAAATATCATTTTTACCCTTCCACCACCACGAGACAATACCACCACTAGATACCACTTCCGCCACTACCAGTAACCAGTAACAACATCAATTAACTCAACGGAAATTACATCACAACTAGGATATCACCCTAAACCAAGTTAAAGAAAACCCCTACTTTTAAAAATAACTCAAATCGTAGAAACCCAAATGAAAAAAAAAAGTTGAGCTCTTATGGGAGAAATCCAAACTCATATGCCTTTCTCGTTGGGTAGAGACCCAGCTCCTGGTTAAACTCGGTCCTAGTCACCGAGTCACATAGAAGACCTTGGCAGAAACCCTTGCGACCTTCGATTCCAAATGAGACAAAGGCATTAGAGGTTTTAGCGCAGAGATACAAGGATCGGAAATCAACGACATTGAAAAGAAGGCATCGGAGGTGGGATTGGGTGGAAATTAAAGGGATGGGTTTTGGCAACGACAGAGAGACAACGACATTAGAGGTTTTGCGCAGAGAAATAACGGCATCGGAAAGAAACGGCACGGAGCAAGGTAGAGGTGGGATTAGTGTGAGAGAGGAAGTGGCAGAGGGTAGGGAGAGAGAGGAAGTGGCAGAGGGTAGGGAGAGAGAGGAAGGTGTGTGTAGGTGGCTTAGGGTTTTGTTAGGTGAGGATGTTTTTTTGGTTTTGTGAGTAATATGTAATTATTGCAGGGTTATTTATGTCTTAGTATGTATAGATATTTTCTTAAAATAGAAAGTGTGCAGATTTCCCCGGGACACACTAAAAGGAAAAGTGTGCAGAAATGACTGGAACAGAGGGAATTGTAAACTCCAAATATTAACTTGCCTCATCTAATACTTCATTTATTAGTAATTTCCTTCTAAAATATCTTCTAATATCTAATATGTATCCAAAATATCCTATGGGAGGAGATGCATGAGGGGATGTTAGACTATGTTTATCCATGATCCAAGCCCAACCAAAAAAATCTAATTAAATATTATATCTCTCTTATTCACCCACATAACCTCCAATTCAACCAATTAATTTTGTTTTAAAGATTCATCAATAACCTTTTGTTCTTCTTTAGTACTGTTAAAGAAGAACAAAAGGTGGAGATATTGAGGCTGGCTGGTTTTGAGGAGGGTGAACTGCCTTTCAGATATCTGGGGGTGCCCTTGGCTAGCAGAAAATTGAGTTTGATGATGTGTCAGCCATTAATAGAGAAAATTACAGAGAAGTTAAGACACTAGAGCTCAAGGCTGCTGAGTTATGCTGGGAGGATCCAGTTAATTAGAAGTGTACTTTTTTCCATTTCCAATTACTGGATGCAGTGTTTTCCACTGCCAAAAGCAAAGCACATTGAAGCTTTGTGCAGATCTTACTAATGGAGTGGGGGAGAAATTATCATGAGAAAAGCACCTGTGGCATGGGAGAAGATTTGTTCAGAGAAAAAAATTGGAGGTCTGAATGTGATATCTATGGTAGAATGGAATGAAGCAAATATGCTGGAAAAATATGTGGAACATATGTAGAAAAGCATATGAGATGTGGATAAAATGGATACATGCTTATTACACAAGAAGTGGAGAAATTTTTAACACATCCTTCCCAGCAGATAGCTCCTGGATTCTGAAAAGGATAGAAAGAAGCAGGCAAATTGCAATGGAAACTGAGGGATAGGAAAGATAGAAAAACTTGAAGAAATTCCAGGTTAGAGCCATATACAGAAAACTAAAAGGGGAGCAGAAGAGTGTAGAATGGAGGAAACTGATATGTGGGAACCTGGCTAGACCAAGAGCTGTGTTTATACTATGGATGGCTTGTCATGAAAAGCTAGCAACAAAGGACAGATTGTGCAGGTTTGGAGTTGAAACTGATAAAAAAATGTGCCTTGTGTGGAATAGATGAAACTTTGCAACATATATTTTTTTTAATGTGGCAAAACAAGAGAAATCTGGTACGCAGTTCTTATGTGGATGCAGAGAAGGAGAATGCCAAGAAACTGGACATATGAGCTCCAGTGGCTGGTGCAAAATACTAGAGGAAAAGGTTGGAGATCAAAATTGTTGAAGAATGCAGTTGCAGAAGTAATATATGGCATATGGAAGCTCAGAAATGATATGTGTTTGGAAAAACAACGAAGTATGGAAATATTAGTAGGGATATCATTGAATGTATAGTAAATAGAGCTTGGCTAAGGCCTAAACTTAAAGAAAAATGTGTTAGATTAATGTTGGAAGAGGAGTAGAGATATTTGTAAAATGATCAGTTTGGAGAAGAAATGAAAGTTAAACTTTTCCAAAAAAAAATTGCACTATCTGTTTCAGTATACGCTGATTTTACTTGATTAACATTTCTAAATCACCGAAATGATAAAACTAGCTACCAGATACCAAGGTGCATGGGCTGGATATATCACATGCCATGGTACAATTAATTTTATATATTTGTATTGTTTGACTATATTAAATTTAATATTTTACTAATTTAGTGTATAGAATGTTGCGGAGAACTTATCGTTTCTCATATTAATTTATTGAGGAGAACTATAAAAATTATTTTATTTATCCTAATAGTTATCCTAATATTATTTTTCTGGATCTAGCATCGCTTAGCAATGCCGAAACATTGGGGGTTCAATGGGCGTTTGGCCCCCTGTAAGAATTTCTTACCGTATATATTGGTGCTTGTCAAGTTTTTTTTCTTTTCTCGAAAGACCAAAAAATCAATGTTCCCCACATGAAAAATTAAATGGTAGGAATTATTTTTGTTGTGGAGTCCAACAAAAAAATGAAATTCCTTACCTAACCTTGTCTGCAAACACTTTGCCTATAATATTTTTCTAAGTTGTATTTAAAAAATAATTTAATTAATACAACTTGGGTCAAATTAGGATTT
>JAULKK010121548.1:0-17195 GCA_032355705.1 Rubia peregrina | reverse complement strand
CTGGAGTGTTGTTTTTCTCAATTCTAAAAGTGATTTTCAAACTTTAAAACTTGAGGACAACCTTGTTATTAAGGCGGATGGTTTGTCATGATATCAAGGGACTAATTAGTCTTTTTGTTGTTCAAATAACTACATAGGTCAATAAAAGAAAAGGAAAATGGAGCTGGGAGCTAATAGTTCTTGTAACTGAATTGAAGCTGAGAGTTAGAGATGGTTTAGAGCAGTTGATTAGTGGTCAACTAGCAATTGTTATGTACAATTCGTATGTTAGCCGTAGGGAAGCGCATCAGTTAGATTTGCTTATCTTGATTGTGTACTTTGAGCTGTGATTTTCCAGCACTTCTTTCTCTCCTAAACTCTTGGTTTATTTCTAGGTTTCTCTTTTGAAACCCTGATCATAAAAAAATAATGGTACACATTCTGATGGCCCAAAAACAGCCAAAGAGGTGCAACACAGTCCATATTAAGTTATACCAGTTTTCAAAATTTTCTAATACTTTATACCCTAATTGAGATTTTAAAATAGGTTAGAGTGAGGATTATATTTTGTATGGTTCAATATTAATTGTTTGGTAATGAAATTATACTTCTTAATAGTAAAAATAAATGATAAAAAATGGTTCAATAAATAAAAACAAATCAAACTAACCCCATTAATTACAATAATAATTATAGAATAAAATCAAACTAACCCCACGTACAATAATAATTATAGAATAATTTTATTTAACGATTTATCCCATTAATTACAACAATTATAAAATAATTTTATTTCACGGATTAACGGTCCAAAGAATTCAGAAAATATTTTATGCGGGAAAATTGTATGTGGGTAGGTGAGAGACCAGTTAAATTGGCAAGTGAGTGAATAAAAAATAGTAAAAATCATGTAATTAAATTATGAACCAACTTTTTTGTCGTCAGTATTTAACTGGTCCCTCACCTCTCCATATCCAATCCCCCACATAAAAAAAAATTCTGCAACAAAAAATTGAGGAAGTGCAAAGTGACCAGCTTTAAGAGAATATGGCAGATTATTAGTAAATGAAATAGAGGACCTGACGAATTTAACAAAGGAAAACATAAGCAACCCAAAGCTTTTATTGATGAAGCTAGCCGGAGATTTGCACCAGAAAAAAAAGAAAGGGAAATAAATAGCTACGTTATTATTTAGAGTTTATTCTCACGTATCACTGTTCCACTACAAACAATCACCCAAGAACATAAAGTCAACTCCACTCATCCATTGATCACAACTCCACCTGCACCCAAACAAACAAAAAAACAATCATCAATCTGATGCCAGATTTGAATTGTTAAATACAACATTCATCAGTGAAGGATGTCTTTAAGGATGAAAAGCTACCATTAGGATGGAGGACTTGGCCGGACGTGTAGGAAGAGCAGTGGTTACATGCAAGGAAAACATAGCAAGGCGCAACTTCCTCGGGCTGACCAGACCTCTTCATCGGCACTTCCTGCCCGAATTTCTCCACCTTGTCCCAGGAGGACGGGATCAGAGGAGTCCAGATCGGCCCCAGCGCCACGCCGTTCACCCGAATGCCCCTCTCAGCCAGGTGCAAAAACAGCGCTCAGTTGAACGCAACGATGGCTCCTTTGGTGGCCGTGTAGTCCACCAGCATCGGATTTCCATTGTACGCCGTCACGGATGTCGTGTTGATGATCGCGCTCCCCTCCCTCATATGCTTCAGAGAGTGCCTGCAACATCGCACAGCAATTGACTCAATGGTTTCCTCTATTTTTTAGCACAACCATTAACTCTTTGATTTTCTCTATTTTTCAGCGGTTACAGTAAATTTTTTAGACTACCTGACCATGAAGAAATGGAGTGCATGATTTTAAGGGAGCTTTTTTTGAAAACTTGGATGTTGGTTAGGTTTATTTTTTAAAAGTGGAAATAAAGTGGGAGGGCACATTCAGAGAATGCTCCCTCAGGGTGAAGAAAAGGATTAAATATTGTTTGGTCGTTTCTATTTAGCAGAATTTTTTAAAAAAAATGTAGAGGGGGTAGTTTTTAATTTTTTAAAATTGTTGCGTAATTTATTTACTAGAAATCATTTTTTTAAAGGAAATGCAGAGGGTGCATTCAGTGACTGCGCCCTCGGGTTTTCTTGGATTCTTTTCAATGATGCATATATTATTTATTAGAAATTTTATAAAAATAAAGAAAACTAGAGAATGCGCCCTCGGGGTTTATTTTTTGGATTTTTTAATGATGCATATATTATTTATTAGAAATTTTATGAAAATTAAGAGGGCGCATTCAGAGAATGTGCCCTCGGGGTGATTTTTCATTTTTTTTAAATTTTATTGCATATTTTATTATAAGAATTTAAGAAGAAAAAGATAATTCGTAGTGCTCCTCAGGGTGTAACGGAATATTTTTGAATTAATTTTATTTTTCAAAAATTGAATAGGAGAATCGTAAATGAACAAAATTCCGGTTATTTTTGTTTGTATTTTCCCCATTGTTTAGTATTTTTGTAGTAAAAAATGTAATACGTAGATATGTACATGTGTGCATATATGTGTGTGCGTTTTCCAATGGAATAATGAATTAATCATGTGTTGAGAACCCTATTTTATATATATTTTTTGGAATAGGCTTGTAGTATTATGTTATAAAAATTATATGTTGCTCCCTACTTATGAACTTCAATGTTAGAAATAAAATAGTAGGCATATGCGATGTTTATTTAAGTTGAGGACGATAATAATAATAAAATATGAATGAGTTCCTACTCGGTTGCTAGAAATATACTCCTTACGTCCCACTTTAAACTTCCTATTTGCTTTTTCAGAGTCAAACTTTACAAACTTTGATCCTAAATATAAATTTTTATATAAACAATAAATATATCATGTGACATATTGTTAGATTTGTCTTAACATCTAGTTTCTAAATATTAATTTTTTATGCGACATTATTATATACCACTAGAAATATTTACGGTCAAACATGCTCATTGAAGACCGTGGAAAAGCAATCCGGAACTTAATAATGAGACGGAGGGAGTAGGTATTATTAATACAATGTCAGTTTATTCCGACTCTATTGTACTAATGACGGCCCCGCAAAGCTTTCCACCTGTTCCACAAGGCGGCGCGCGTATCGTGGGGGTTGTGCATCTTCGTTCGGGCACGTGAGTAGACGTCGCTAAGTCTTCATCCTGAATTCCTTCCGATAATTTTTCCTCCATTTCGTCCTCATGTTCATCATCATTGGCATGATGTTGAACTTGATGACCGCTAGCTGTATCAAATGGAGCAGCCGAAGACAAATGTGCATGACTACTAGGTGGAGTATGGTACGCAGTTGAATGAACCAGAAAAGCGGTGGAGTGTGAGGGTCCAGCATCAGAAGGTTCATCGTAGATAGAGCTAGTATGTGAAGGGTCGGCTTGAGAGAAACCAATATCAGGAGTATCTCTTGCAGGGCGCCATCGGCAACCTCCTTGTCTGGCCGGTGGAGCTGCATGGTGGCTTCTGACGTCATTGTACCTGACACCAGGTGGAGGTCTTTCGGGGTGCGCATGTGGCTGAAAGTACCGCACTCTGGATGGCTCATTCACATAGGCTAGTGCTCCTGTGACATCTTCAAGGGTGTCCCTAATAACGTATGCGTATAGTGGAGAACATGCATCCAAATTTATTTGGTGCCTGAGCCGCACCCTGGACATAACCTGCATCTGCACAAATCAGATAATCATGTTAAATACAGTCGATTGTGGAAATTGTATGTAATAATAAAAGGTTCGTGGAGAAAAGTAATGAATACCATGTACTCCATGGTTGCCCCGTCTCCGTGAACACCCTCTGTAACCGTTAGGCGCCTTCCTGGTCGGTCAATCAATCTCACTGTGCTACGGAGGTACCACTCTGGGTACTCCCGTCCTAGCGTATATAGATCTGCAGCTCCCGTGATCGGGACTGCGTAGTGTGCCTGCCGCTTCCACGCTAGAACATAAGTGTTCGAGACAATTTGCAAATCCATATTTGGCTTGCCTCGACGATCTCTTGAATGCAGGATTCTTTGGACCTCCTGCGGCACCAACTGTACAGGTATTGGTTGGAATAAGCTGAACTACCTGAGCACTTGGTGTACATGGTGACCTTCGACCATGTGCCAGTAAATGAGGTTGACAGTCAGAAGCTAGTTGTTCCTACCGGCTGTACTGTAAGGCGGAAGCTGTTGTAGGAGATCCTCATAGTAGAGCTACAAAATGAACTACAAAATGAGGGGAACGTGAGTTAAATAATATGAACAGAAATGACTAATGAAGACACTGTTATTTTTAAGATCATCAGCTCACAGATGTACCTGACAGTCCTCGAGAGCTGTCAGCTGATCCCGGTACACAGTGAGCACATGCATCGGATATCATGATAAATCAAACCGGGCTCTCCATATGTGAAGAACGGAGTGGAGAACATGAGTTATCATTTTTTAAGGAATGGTTGTGAATAGTTTGTGTTTAGTTATTAAATACTAACCTGGACCCAACTGCATTCATAGTATTGGTCATTGTTAGGTGTCCGGCGGGACGGATGTACGGTAATTTCTCTCACGCCCACAATTGGAGTATAGGTGGGACAATATAATCTGAGCACTAACTATGAAAAATATATTTAAAAATTAATATTATTAAAATAGTAGTGTTACATGTAGGAGGACAACTGGACCGAATATGGATTTTTCCTCGGGGAATTGCAGCGTCACATAAGATCTTGTACAAGTGTGTAAGAATTGCACTCCCCCAACTGAACTGATGTGCTACACCTAAGTCCATGTTCGGCGACAAGTACAACAGAGGGATCAGATACCCCGACGTGTCTGATATAAGCATTCCACCTATCAAGAATAGAAGAAATACCCTCTCCCTCTGGTGAAAATCAATGTCCATAGCATGAATAGGTAGGGCGTTGTGCAACACGTCACCCAACCAGGTGGCCCTTATACGACCCCCGTTGATGACATGAAGTGGGGGAATTGCCCCTAAGAAGTTGGTGTATATGGTCTGCAAATCAGTCAGCGCCACATCCTACAAGGTAACAGTTTCCTCACCCACAGGAAGATGAAGAGTGTGGTCTCCGGTCTCCAACGCTCGACCAACACTGTGATAAGCAAATGATCAACATAGATAGGCGCTGAGTCGAGGAAACCCTAGAAACCTGTTGCACAAACATAACATAGTACATACTCAGGGATATCGATATCCCAACAAGCCCCGTCACATCGTCTGACCTGCAAGGCCGAATCGTCCAATTCAGCGTTGTATATCTCCATTGCTCGATGTTCCCTGTGTAGATAGAGCAAATCTTCATCGATTGGTCCCGAATGATCCATGGTGTTCCCTGAATAAAATGAAATAATGAACATCAGTGCATCAATATATACTAGAATAAGATTGTAGTAAAAAAAATCAATCCATCCATTTGTAACAACCCAACAAGTTATCTAACAATACGGTGTATCTCTAAGATTTGTCAGACATGCATTGAGGAAAAATAGTTCACACATTCAATTAACAGTGCAATATAATTTCATATATATTGATAACTAAATGTTGATAACAGAACCGAGGATAACTAAGCATTTTTGGGAGTAGTCAATATTAATCAGAACCGAGAAATTCAAAATGACAAACAGAGCCCTATGTATGATGCAGCCCACAGACACCTCTACGATCACCAGATACTCGTTCGTCCATCTGATTCATTATCCTTCTCTCCGTAAAATTGCCACGTCTTCTATAACAAAAAAATTCAACATTGGGTACCAGCCTGCGGTCTCCAACAATGAGGGATCTCGGAGGGGAATGAAACCAGTAATGTATTGTGATACGAAGGTTGTAGTGTGATATTCCTTATCACAAAGGTTTTTTGGATCATCACGCCTTTTCCTGCATACAGCCAAGGCATGTGAACAAGGTAGCCTAAAAATTTGCCACTCTCGACAGTTACATTGTTTCTTCGAGTATTTCACAGTATAGTGTCTTTCTCCCACACTACCGTTGAAGGTCCTAGTCACAACATTATATATCTGTAAATTACGATCGTGGACATTCACAACGTGACCTTGCCCCTTGGTGTCGTTCTTCTCGAACTTCTACCAAATCCTGCTCGGCAACAGAGAACTGCAAAATAACAATAATGTTTACTAGGATTACAATGAGTGTCAGTGCATATGTAAATAAACTTTCATGATGTAAGTGTACCTCTAGTTAATAGCCTATGTTATCCTTTGACCAAAAATTTTGACTGTTCATTCGAAAGGTTCTTTAATACAAGAAATTATTGGTAGATGTCTCGCCCGCCGCAAACAGTTCTTGAAGCTCTATGAAATGTTGGTCGTAAGAATACCCCACCTACGGTTCCCATCGAAAGCTAGACACCACTTATGTCTGTCATGTTCTTCCAACCAATGCCATGCTGCGGGATCAAGCTGCTACAACTCCTCCTTGTACTCTTGCCACTTCCGTTCCTGTTAGGCACTTTCAAACTGCCACACCAAGTTCTTAGAATGCACATTCTTAAATTTTCCACCATCCACATTGAGGAAGTTGGACTAAAAATGCCTCAAACAGAACCAATGAAATCCCTTCGGCTCCATCTATTCATCTGTGTTTACCATTACATTCAAGATCCCCGAATGATGGTTAGATATAATACAAATGGATCTGGAATCATTAACTACCACTTGGTGTCACAACTTTAGCATGAACCAATGCCAGCTCTCATTTGTCTGAACATCGACTATTGCATAGGCGATTGGCAATACATAATCATTCGCATCGTGCACAACAGTAACTAGCATCATGGACTGCTATGCCCCTTTCAGAAAAGTACCGTCCACACTGATAACTGGCATGCATTAGCGAATGGCTTTGATAGCCTGTCTGAATACCCAAAACATGAACTTGAACTTCCAACACCCATTACCATGAACTCTATAACGTACGTCCACCCAATCAACAACTGTGGGGGGATTAGCTCTAACCAGCTCATTCATAAATGTGGGCAATCTCTCAAAGAATTCCTCCCAAGTTCTGAAGGCCAAATAAATAACCTTCTGTCGACCATACCATAACTTTTTGTACGAAATGATCACTTTCAACTCCTTTAACACGTGCTCTATAACATCTTTGACCATGAAGGAGGGGTTGGTCTCAATCTGATAATGAATGGAGCCAGCGATCATCATCAATGTCACATTAGTGTTACCTTCAGACCGTCCATCACCGATACATGAATGACTACTCGCCCACTTGGTGATCTCCCACATCCCGTAGAAAGACTTGATGCTGGCTCTTACAACCCATGAACAATTACCACTTCCTTACGCAACCTCCCTACATTTTGCGTACCATGTGTGCGACTTACTCTCCAAAACTCGATGTTCCCTATTCATCTTCAAACTCCACCAAGATATTGCTTCCACCAATTCCGGCTTCGTCTGAAATTGCATCCCCAAATCAACTTCACCTGTCACTTGAACGTAATTAGAAAGTATTCTGCCACAATCAGTCGGGTCATACCAATCCTTATCTGGACCCCCGTAATCCCTAAAGAAAGCCATGGTATTAGGATTCCAGATTTGTTGGAATGCATTGGGGACATTGTTCGTGTGGCTGACATGATCATCATTGTCCCCTAGATCCGAATCAGTCGAAAAAAATGATCACCCTCACTTTCTACATCTAGTTCCCCACCTTCACCATCTTCTTCATCAACACTAATATGGCCTACTACGTCACCACCACCACCGCCTGAAACATGCTCGCCAATTTTACCTGCGTAATCATCATCGAAGACATTGAATTCCTCATGGAAACTACCATGGGGAACATAACTTGGGGATGATTGAGAGTGACCAAATTGCATACCCTGAAGGTTGACTCGGCTCACCTACGACATGAGAATCTCTTAAACCTTGGAAATCATCAACTGTTTGGAAGGGAGGGTAAGTTACAGATGCATAGTTTTCAACATTGTTCAACAATGACGTGAACGTGCCCGGACCAACGTCATCGGGATGATCACAGTAGGTATCAATCTTATCTAGCTGAAGGTAAAGGTCGGCTGACAAAAGGGACATTTCATGAACATAATCAAAGAAGGTCTTCACCGACAGGTCATCTTCCACTTCATAACATCAATAATAAATACCAGATTTTATCGTCTCAGGCCAATGATAAAATATTCTCAAAGGATACCCCTCACATCGATTTTAAGGTGTCGCAATTACATCAACTAATTGAGAGTGGCTTAACCTATGGTTTAAGTTCATATGTTTCTCCGGAATAGGAGGGTCGTAGTACACGCCCACATTCACATCACACTTAATGACGTCACCTCTAAACAAGTACAACAATAAAACCATCCTGCAACTATAACGTAGTATTATACAACAAACAATTACCTTCGGAAACAAGGACTATCATTAAAATGGTTCAGCTTATCGTTCTACGATTCGGCCTAAGAAACATCATAATAAAACATGTTTCTCAACCGCTAATCATCAGAAAAATTACAAACTCAAACAAAAGACTACGATGCATTACTTGAAAACATATTCTATATTACATCAACAATTATTCATCTAAAATAGTTAAATCATGGAGCATTCTAAACAAAACATACCTTCAACAAACAAGATTTGTCCCTGCTAACAGGGGCGGAGCCAGGAAAAATTCTTGGCGGGGGCTGATATGCAAAGGGGGAAAAATCGCCAATTTTGCCTATACTTGAGGGGGCTAAAGAAAAAAATTGAAAAACAATTTACCCTAAAAATACCCGAATTTTTTTCCTTGGCGGGGGCTGGAGTACCTCCTCCAGTGCCTGCTAAGATTAGTAACAATTTCCTGTACTTGGCTCCTAACCTTTTCCTACACGGGCACCAGTTAAATTATTATTACAATGGAACAAAATATCAAAATGGCATCAACAATTACCATACATGCTACACAAATTTTATCACTACACAACATCACTTCATTGATTTCCAAGAAGCCTTTTCAAAGATCAACATCATTCGGAATAAACAAATCCTACACCCATTTGAAATTCAATCCAAACAAATTCAAATATTATGCAATAACAACTCTATAAGACTTAGCATGAATTATTAGAAACCCAATAACTTTTATCGTCCATTGAATAACTTAACATTTTCTAAACAACAATTACAAATATTTAATTTACAATGAATTTCTTACAATAATGAAAAGCTCATGTTTAACTAATTTCTCTTCAAACAATTTCATCCCACAAAGTACATATTATTCATTGGAAAATATACCCAAAAAGGAAAGCTATCTCCAGCTGGGCAATGGCGCATCAACTCCACTCGCAGCCTGTCATGGTGGCGTGTGAGGCTCACACACTGCTAGTTGCACGGCGCGTTAAACACACGCACTGCTCCACCAATGCTGCTTCGGGCAGAAAAAATAGTCTGGCGCTCAGCAAGACCTGTAGGCAAAGAAGGAACACAGCTTCTCAGCAAAAACTAACCAAAATCGCAACCAAAATCTCATATCTAAGTAGTTACCGAACAACAAATCTTACTTTTCTTCAACACGAAATTGAAGCAAAATTTACCTTGTTGGATCCTGATAGATGCGACAACGTGACGGCGTGCGCAACGACGGGTCAGAAATTGGGGAAATGTGAAGGAAAGAAAATGGTTTAAATGAGGTACGAACGTCAGCGAGGCTTGAAAAATGGAGTAGCGGCTCTGTTTTCAGTTTATATGATAACAGAGAAACGCATTCGGTAAATGTGTTTTTGAGGTTTTAAAATTAAAAAGGTGATCGAAGATGCATTTACATAATGCATCTTAATTATTTTCACAAAATCCAAAAAAATCTCGCGCATAATATTCAGTTTTAATCATAAGGAGTATTCGGTAAATGCTCTTTAAGGATTATCAAATTAAAAATGGAAATTGACAAAGACGCATTTGTCTAATGCGCAGTCAACCAATCAAGTTTTAAAAAAAACTGAAAATGAATTCTTTGAATATGTCTTCCCCCTTTGCATCCACCCACGGGTATTGTAGCACCAAACAGAGAAAAAAATTGAAGAAATGGGAAAAGATCTTGGTCGTGAACACTCTCTCGAGCCTCTGCTCTTCGATGACCTCCACAGAAGGGGTTTCATACTGCTCAACGGCATTGATGATCAGAATATCAATCCTACCAAAGTTATTAACCACTTCATCCACAACCTTTTTGCACTGCTCGTCGTACCCTAAATCAGCTGGCACCGCTATCAAATCTTTTGCCTCTGGCTGCTTGGCATCTGCCATCATGCGGAGGGTGTCCTCTGCATCCTTGTCTTTACTGCCTTTGACGTACATGAAAGCCACCGTGGCACCCTCCTTCACGAAGCTCAGTGCACTGCCATTCCAATTCATGAATCACCGCTGGTAACTAGAGCCGAATATCAAAATTGAGAAGGTTTTAAAGTGTCACTTAAATTTCAATATATGTTACCACACACATCTCAGTGTCAGTCACAAGCATAGTATCAAGAATGGCTTTCACACGACTATCGACTCATAGATCTTTGAATTCTTGGACCAAGTCCCATGCAGCACAAAGAAAACTGCATGCATCCATTGTTGGTGTTGAGGGTTTTGTCCCAAAGGTGCCTTGGAGAATTACATTTTTAAATTAAACATGTTCAGAAAAAAAATTAATAGAGTTTATGTGAAAATTTTTACCATACCCCATCCACACATCTATCTGTGAGTTCGATAGTCAGGCCATCGTTCTAAAGTTTCCAAGTTCATTTCCGAACTCCACCATCTCATCGATCACCAATCCACTTTGATGTTTCATGCCAAAAGTTGAAGGCCGGAACTATGGAAACAATACAACCTTTCTCGACTCTTTCATGCTCTTCACAAGCACATTGCATTACTTGATGTAGTTGCCCATGTTGGGATATATCGTGGAAGTGCGCTGGTTGTTAATCTGAGATTAAGGAAACAAACGAGTGTTAGGCTAACCAAAAAATAATTAAATATGAGATACCTCTTCGTCTTCCACCCACCATCGTCAATTCTTCTTTGTCGTCTATCAACCATCGTCGATCCCTCTTTGTCCTCTGCCCACCATCGTCTATTCTTCTTTGTCATCCACCCGTCATTGGCGACCTGCCTTTCTCCTCCGCCCGCTATCACTATCGCCTTATCAAAAAATCTCAAATCCTATTCTCCCCTCCCAATACACATCACCCTAAATAAATTTGGATCTAATTGAAGAGTGCTCGGTTTGATATTTCAACGATGATTGAAAAATATCCATCAGTGGTAGGATATGGTGGTGCAATGGCGGTGTTATGAGTCTGCTGGAACTAGTGTAGAATGGACTATTAAAGGCGAAACTCAAAGGTGGTTCAGATAAATTTCCCAGGAACCACCTTCTGAGAACGGTCCCGAGCTCAGAACCTGCTATTTTCAGACACAAAAAATTTAAATGTGGTTCAAGTGCTTTGGAATGAGATTATCAAAGAACCGCCTTCCATTTGTATGAACAAAAGGTTTTTCATCATATAACCAATTGTAGATGGGTACAATTAAAGGCAGTTGTGCAAAAATTACTTCTATTGTTATGTGTTCTGATTTCAAAACTAAGATACGACACTGGTTCAGAGTCAGGAACCTTTATGGTTAAGCGCACCTGAAAGGAAAAATAATGTTTTGGGTTTATAACCTCCTATGTTCATACTTCTGAACTAGGAACTATTTCCAGTTCTTTGTGTATTATAGACGACCAGTTCCGCTATCAGAACTAATTAAATCGAGAAGTATATGTTTGGCCGGTTGATGCCAAATAATATGAGAAGAATTTGTGATGTGGCATAACCTACTCTTTGGGGTTTCCTGTGGAACTAATCGTGAAGGTATGTTCAAGTCTATCACTCATTTTAATTCATTCAATTTACGTTAGAAATGGGTTAAGTTAGGGTTTATGTTTGGAATTTGTTTTTTGAATGGAAATAGGTTGAGTTAGGGTATATGTTGTGCGACCTAATTGGTTTAAATCACACTTACATGTAGGTACATACATACTCGTATTTTATTAATAAAACTGAACTCATCGGTAGCATTCTTAGGAACTCACCCGATTATATTCCCTTGGTAGAATCATTTGTTGTGTTGTCTTTCGAACACTACTCAAATAACGGCACGGAATGGGCACATTTCTCATGTAAGGATTTTAAAAACGATGCTTATGTGGGGAGAAAGAGGGTGCGTAAACATCTTATAATGCGAGGTTTTCAAACTAGTTATACTCATTGGATATGGCATGGGGAGGTTCTCACATATATTGTTGAAGATGTTAAAACTAAATAAGAGGTTGACTTGGATGGAGATGGTGGATTTGATGAGATGGTAGAGGACTTTGATAGCGATTTTCACAGTAAACACGAGGCCCTAGAAGTATTTATCAATGACAAGAAGATGTCATTGTATGATGGGTCCAAACATTATGTTTTGAGCGCTACGTATAGGAGAATGAATTCGAAGGCGATATATGGGTGGACCGATAAAGGGATGACCGAGACACTTGGATTCCTAAGGGAACTGCTTCCAGATTGTAATCTTATGCCCGATAGATCATATGCTGCAAAAAGGATTCTCTGTCCAGTGGGATTGGAATTGGAAAAAACAATCTTTTCCGACTGATTGTTTGTTGTACAAAGGGAAGGGGGATGCGGGTAGGGAAACTTTTCATGTATATGGCGAGTCTCTATATAAGTTGAAATGGGGAGAAATTGCTGGGGGTGCGAAAGATGGTTTCATCAAAGAAGAAGATCTCTGCTAAATTTTTATAGTATCTTCCTGTTATTCCACATTTGAAGAAATTATTTGCCTGCAAAGATGATGCTAAGTTATAACTCTGGCATGCAGATAGAATTAGACCTGGGGATGATGTGATCAATCATACGTCAGATGGTGAGCGGTGAAAGAAGCTTGAAGCCTTTTACCCTGAGTTTGGATCGAAGCCTCGACATTTGGGGCTTATCCTATTAACTAATGGAATGAATCCATTTGGTTAAATGAGCATTGTACATAGTTCCTGGCCAGTAATGTTGGTAATGTACAATCTTCCCTCGTGGTTGACAATGAAACAAAAGTATATATCCTTCGTGGTAATGATATAGATGTTTATCTTTTTCCCCTTATCGATAATTTGGAGAAGTTGTTCAAGGATGGGTTCTGGACTTATGATGGTCTTGCGGAAGATTATTTCACGTTGAACGCCTTATTATTCTGCACTATAAATGATTTTTTTGGCTTACTGAAATTTTTCCGGATATTCAATAAAGGGGCACTACGCATATCCCATGTGTGAAAGGGAAAATTCATTTTTTCCAACTTAAACATGGATGTAAAACTATTTACGAGGGGAACAGACGGTTCTTCCTCCGGGGCACCCATGGCATTCTACAAAGAAATGGTTCAATAGGGCGATCGAGTTACGTCATCCACCATTACCACTAACGGGTAATCAGGTTTTTGAAAGAGTTAAGGAATTTCCAAATTATTTTGGTAAGGGGAAGTGGAAATCTTCAGAAGAAGGAAGTTGGAAGAGATGCTCTATTTTTTTCAAACTCCTTTACTGAAAAGATTTGGATGCCACACACTGTCTTGATGTAATGCATGTCAAGAAAAATGTGTGTGATTCATTGGTTGGTACACTCTTAAATACCCCTGGGAAAATAATATATTGGTTGAAGGATCGGCTTGACATGGTTGAGATGGTATTAGAGAGTCTGGGTCCTGTTACAGATGATGATAAGTGTTATCTCTCCCTGCATCTTTATCCATGTCTAATGCAGAGAAGAAATCATTTTCGCAAGACCCTGAGTAGTTTGAAGGTGCCAAAGACTTATTCATATAGCATAAGTTCATGTGTATCGGTGAAGGAGTTGAAGTTGGTAGGCCTTAAATCACATGAATGTCACAATTTGATGCAGGAATTTAATTTCATTGTGATAAGGTCGCCTTTGCCTTCCCATCTAAGATTGTGCATTACAAAGATTTGTTTGTTCTTCAAGTCCATTTATTCTAATCGATTACCATTGCAAAGCTTGACCAGCTGCAAGCGATGTTTGTTGAAGTACAATGCCGAATGGAAATGTACTTTCCACCCTCTCTTTGACATTATGGTTCATTTGATTGTTCATTTAGTCTTGAAGATCAGGCTATATGGTCCCGTATTTTTTATATGGATGCATCCTTTTGAAAAATATATTTAAAAATTCAAACATTTCGTGAAGAACAGATATAGGCTTGATACAAGTATTGTGCAATTGTATGTGGCAAAAGAGGTAATATATTTATGTACTGAATATTTGAATAATATATATTTGGTTGGGCTCCCAATTTCTATACATGAGGGGCGAGTGGATGGTCAAGTGGTTCGACAGGGTAAGATGCTCAGTCCCAGTGCAGAGGATTTATGTGCTGGCCATTTATACATACTTCAGAACCATAATAACGTTGTTCCATATATTGAGATTCACATGAATAAGATACGCGGGACATATCCTTCATTCAATGAAGTTTGTGTTCTCCAAAATACACTAGAACATTTGCATCATAGCTTCGCAGTCATGCAGGCAGCGCTAGACTCCCTGAAACGCTTAAGAACCTAGCACGTAGACCTCTTGATACGGTCCTTTCATATTGAGGGTACAAAATCAATGGTTTTATGTTTTTCAAAAAATTAGTGGATGATAGGGGTGTTTCTCATAACAATGGAGCTTCTTTTGTTTCAGGGGCACTGCATGTTGCTAAGGTAGGCGTAAACAATCTGATTAATGGGCATATGTGTTACTTTGGAGTCATAGTTGAAATATAGGAGCTTGATTATGTGACAGTGTGAGTTTCATTATTTAAGTATGAATGGATGAATGTTTACAATGCTCAGAGGATGGAGGATTTAGGATTCAATTTAGTTGATCAGAGTTGGTTGGCTTGGAGAGAATACCCATTCATATTAGTGGCACAAGCTCATCAAGTGTTCTATGTAACGGACCCGGTTGAACCTAAGTGGAAGATTTTTGTTGAGGGTAGAAGGGCTTTTGTTGGTGAAAATGATTTTGAAGATTTCATCGGTTTTAGGCCAAATGTTATATCGGTTCAAATGACGCCGATATAATGCTTGGAGAAGATGAGGCAAGCTTGCATGTGCATTTCGGACGGTCGGACCATGATGAAGTAATATGGGTTGATGCCCAAGGGAAGATGACCAAAAAGAGAAACAAAGTCAAGAAGAAGTTGCCTAAAAAGAAGAAGAAATCTAGGATGTGATTGTAGGAGCAAATACTAGTGTTTTGAAAAGTAAGCCATTTGATGAGAGCGTGTTTCGAGTCTGAAAATCATTTGGGACAAGTGGTCATTAGTGCTTGCTTCACTTGTTTCTTCTTTACTCTGCTAGAATATGCCATAGAATCTTTTGGGTTAATATATTTCTCTATGCACACTTCACGTATTAAAAAATGCAAAACAAAAGCTAAATAAGATATTTTTTCAAAAAATATTACCGATGTGCGAATTTAGTCTCACATTCTAGGAATTTAAGAGAGTATCATAATAATTCAATTAGTCTAGTACGGACACAACAAAAAAACAGAGTTCCAATCATTTTGACAATAAATGCCTAACACATGTTACACATAAGAGCATCGTTTGAGGTGGGGCATCTTTGACTCTTTGAAGGCTCTCTCATATGCACGTTGCTTCTTTTCTAGGTTCTATATACGCTCCCTTAGTCGGCACACTTTATCACGAACCCATTTATAGCAATTCCTCATGCTCTTGATAAATTTAGGGGCTCAGTTATGTGACCGGGAGTGGGTACTATTGACCAATATTTTATCTCGTACACAATACATTGGTAAATGGTGAGGTTAGTTAGACAAAAGGTTTCCGGTCTACCTAGATAATGAGGATTATGTTGAAAGCATTTCACAATACACGCAACTGGGTCAATACTAGGATATTCATCATTAAGTGGCCATTCTCCCCTAGGATAAATGTCATCTAAAAGCCCATCCTCTACTTGGGGGTAAACATCTTCCGGACCCTTATAGGGGCAATATATTATTTTGTTGATAATTCATGGGCTTATCTCAACACTATACCCGTTCACTCTAGTCCAATAATTACTAAAACCACCTACCTTATGAAAATTGGCATAAAATTGGCATACCTCATCAAAGTAAGAGGGTTCGTTCAAAGTTAATAGTTTAAGAATATGTTGATCTTTAAATATTTGAATGGGGTATACTAACCATATGCTATAGTACACATTCAAATCTGTTATATACTTGGCTATCTAACAATTTTAGGGTATCCCTTAAAGCATTGAACCTAGTTTGGGCTTCAAGAGTAACAAACCTTACTTTGAGCTCGGGTTTCTTGGTCAGCTTCCTCTCACCGATTTGGACCGATGCCCCTAAACGGGTGCATTAAGACTTGAAGATGACATCACTTTTACTTCCCGCATGCGTGAGAATTTGAATTTGGGTGATCCTTAGAGTTCCACAGTCGGAATGGATTTAGGGTTTTGAGAATAAAGCCAAATTTTGAGGTTTTTCTTATAATCGCAACTATTCCGAGATCGGAAATCATCCGTGTTGTTTTTTGAAAGGGAATATATAGAGTTTCTAACTCAGAACTACAATAAAATAGTATAATAAATTTTCACAAATATTTGTTCCGAATATGGAACCATCTTTCGTTCTTTTCTGGGAAATAATCAAAAATTGAATTCAAAATGTTGTTTGGTCAGGTTCAGTCCCGAAAATACATCAGAGCTTGGAACCTCAGCTCCGAGCTCGTAACTGATCAATTCGGGCTTTCTTTTTCAAAAAAGATAGAGTTCTGAGCTCGTAAAGGATATTTTTGTGGTTTTATACTTTGGAAAGATACTGTTACAAGATCGTAAATGTAAGTCAAATAAATAAATTTAAAAAGAGCCTTTCTTAATAGGGACTGATGTGTCCACTTTATATGGATATTTTGGTATCTTTTTGTATTCATTTGGTACACTTTGGTGCTTTGAAGACTATGTTTCACCTTAAATTCTTATTATTGGAGTTGAAAGCAACTTTATCGCTTTTGAAACTTATAATGAGGATTCTGTGAGACA
>JAULKK010121444.1:0-17195 GCA_032355705.1 Rubia peregrina | reverse complement strand
CATAGGGTTGATTTTGCACTTTCAGATTTTACAAGGTCATTCCTGCACTTTCTTAATCTTATAGGGTCATTTTTGAGTTTTTCCCTAAGATGTATCATAATAATTGTGCATATTCGATTAGGACGGTGGGAGTAATGGAATTCTACTTTGAAATCTTCCCAGTTGTATCATAAACAAGTTCCCGACAACGAGCTCCTAACACAAAGCACAAATTTATGCAAACTATTGGCCGTCCATCACCGACATTTCTTTGTTTTCTTAAACTTGAGCAGAATCTTCCCCAAACCCCAGGTTGTTCATCTCCATGCACCATTCCCTTTACAAATAATCTACTCCCTCCCTCTGATTTTTTTTATAGTGTCACCCTTTTCTTTTTGGAATAATATTTTTATATTGACATTATTCTCTTTTAGTAAGTTCTAAATTGTTTTTATCCATACAATTTACCTTTTATTCTCCCAATTTATCCTACACCACTAGTTTCACCTTTTTTAAAAAAAACTGTCATTTGTAAGAGGGTCAATATATCATGAGCAGAGGGAGTAACTTCTTTAGGGTACGTACTCTATATAAAGACCCATCTCTTTAAGATACCATCCCACAATACTACACATAAAACCAACTTCCTGATTTCATCCTAGTTACAGTCATGGAACATCAGCCAACAACCAAAATTGCTTCAGACACTAGTGATAACCTAGTCGTTGATTTCGTCGAAAAGGAAGAAGATGCATCCATGTCCGATCCCGGTCACGTGGAGCTCAAAGAGAAGCATACACTCAGTAATCCCAACTCGGTAAGAAGCTAAAACACGAACTAACATTTACTTTCAAAATGTACTTGTATTGTAACACTGTGTTTTCGATTCAGTCTTCTGATGAGGAGGTTGAAGAAGGCGGGGAGGGGAAGAAGAGGAAGAAGAAAGGCCTAAAAGACAAGATTAAGGGCAAGATATCACGCGACGATGGCTGCAAGGATGCGAATGGTGAGGATCATAACCTCGACACTCAAGAAGCACTAAACTCGGGAGAGAAGAAAGGATTTCTCGACAAAATCATAGAGAAACTTCCCGGCCAGCACCACAACAAGAGAGAAGAAGGGACTGCAACGGATCCACCTAGTCACGAGTCGCCTTCTTCAGGAGATGAGAAGAAGGAAAAGAAAGGAATTTTCGACAAAATCAAGGAAAAGCTACCCGGACACCACAAGAATGATGATGGAGCAAAGAAGGACAAGTAATTTCAGTCATGTGTGCTAAGCTGTTTGCAATTTCCTTTACTCATGATTTCAGTGTAACATTTCCGTTTATCTTCAATGAAACATGCCGTTGTACTAAATTAGACACAGAAACACAACAGAACAGAAAGAAACGAAAGTAAACTCACAAGAACAACAGAGCCATTTTCACAACTACATTGATATAACAGTTAACTTTCATCCGGGAACAATTAGCCTACGATCAAAAGTAAGATATCCGGTATATTCAGACAACAATCTAAGTTGAGATGCCTACCGGTATACACAATGGTCAGAATTCGTCAAGTTAACGCGCTTTCCCAAATGATCGCCTCCTCTCAGAACCACCTCACACCAGATGCTTTTGCCAAACTTGGTGTTCACCAGGCCTCCCAGAATGTTAGCCCTTGATCTCATATAGAATGTGAGGTTAACGGCCACAGCTGTCATCTCAATGTGGCTCTTGCTTCCACTCAGAGACGGCACGCCACCATATAGCGGCACCTGATGGCCTTGAACCACCACTGCCACCGTGCGTTGCGATTTTCTTGGTTCATAAAACTTCTCCATCTGCTTAAGCATAAGTTAATCAAAGTACAACATTAAACTTCATTTTTACCAACAAGACAAATCCTACTTATGGATTACTTATGTTTAAGTGAAAAAGATTTAATTTTGAATTCATCCCTCAAAGAATGTCACCAAAAAGAGCAGCATTGCATACTGAGTGCACATTATTATGCTGGCAAGAGATTAAAAAATGCAAGTGCTCCCTGTCTTCGAGTTAAAGCTGCACATAATGTGTTCACGTCTCCAATGAACATGTTTGAAATGGGAGTCCTCCGCATTTCAAAATTACGTGTTATTCAAATATATGGTCAAAATTTGAGTTAAAAAAAAGTTTTATCCAGCTTTAACGGTACCAATTTCAAACGGACTACTACAAAAAGACCCCACAATGGACGGAAAAAGCCAAAATTAAATACTCTTCCCCTAACGTTTGCAGAAGACTTTCCCCTTCTTTTTCACACATTACAGAAACCAAGAAGATGAAAAGGAATCTCATGATCCAGAGGTCCCGAACAAACCGCAGTAAAGAGAAACTTACTTCGCCGGAGGCGAGCTTTAGCTCCAGAAAATGAAGCTCCAGAGGCGTAGAAACGACAGAAACACCAAAGAAAGTGGCCGGATTCCTGAAGAACACGCGCACCGTCGAATTCAGAGTCAACATATCTGTCGGAACTCCGCCCCTATCCATCCCCGCTTGAACGTTAAAATTCTCAAACACAATGCTCTACAAAAAAACCGAGTTGCAGTTAAAGACGCGACGAAATGGCAATGGAAATGACAGTAAAAAAACGAAAAATGCAGAAGATTATCAACCTTTACGAAGACTTTGGGTTTGTAGGGAAGACTAGAAGCCCAGAGAATAAGGGTAAAAAGGGAGAACATGAAAACAAATCCCAGTAAAAACCAGGCGATGTAGAAACGGATTCCATGCCCGTTTTTACCGCCCCGATCTCCATACTCGCCATCTTCGTCCCCTTCCTCGTCATCGTCGCCGTCGTCTTCCAGTCCGTTCAAAGGGCGGAGGCCGGTGGGGTCCTTCTCCATCCGCTTCCACGCCATCATCGCATTCCCGCCCTTATTCGGGTTCTTCATAGCGGCGGAGAATCGCGAAGTCGACGACTCCCGCGAATGGTGAATGGGGGAGCAATGGTAGTGATACGCGCCGCCGTGGCCATGGTGGTTGTGCGGCGGCGGTGACGCGAACGGGCTGGACCCGAAGGAGAGCTGCTGCGAATGGGAGGGGCTCTGGACATAGTAGAGCGGCCGGCGCGGCGACCGCGGCGGCGTGGAGGCGGCTTCGATGCTGGTCTCGGAGTCGGATTTGACGTGCATTGGGTGGAGCCCCATTAATGGCGGTGGGGGATTGGCCGGAGAGGGAATGTTTTTCTGCTGAACATGCTTTGAAAACAGTGTTTTTAGAGTAACGTCTGTGTAATACTAAATGGGAGCTTTATTGCGGTTTCGGTTCGTTCGTGGACTTCGAGGTTCTACTGGGGCTAACGTACGCTGGGGGCGTATAGTGTACGCTTCTACTGGCTCAGATGACGCTCTACGGATATCAGACTGGAAAGAATTTGATGGAATTAAACAATCAAAACGGTGTCGTTGAGGGGTTGAGAGGGAAAATTGTAATTTGGGGGTAAAAAGGTATAGGCGGGAACAGAATCTGGGATCTTTGAACAGATCTTCAGTCTTCCTCCACATTAACCCTACGTCATCTTTTCATTCATTTTTTCTGAGTTCGAACCCAACAATTGTGGATGAAGTTACCATGACGAGTTATATTTAAACAATACATTTCACTAGATGGATGGAGCGTGTACTATGTGAACTGTGTTGGTGTGTATTAAGAAAGCGTGCTATTATATTGTAAATTTCATTACTACGTTGTGTGCTTTTGAAATCATGGCTGTAACATTGATATTTTGGGTTAGAAGTAAGATATTAGTGAATAGTGACAATAGGTAAGAGGGTTAGAGGTAGCAATCCTGTGAAATTATGAGAAATGACAGTTATGACATTTCACGCGTTTTAAAGTTTTGAGATATCATTCTTCCCTCTACACCTTAAGCTGTGAGTGAGAAAATGTAATAGTTCACTTATTTTCACGTTCAATAAGAATAAGAATAATAAAGTCCATTTTTATGGGTTTAGTCAAAATCTATTCCCCCTAATTAAAATTCTCAATTCCTTCTTCTGTTTTGCACTTATGGTCCACTCCTTATAATACTAATCGACCCTTTTAACCATATCGTTGGGTAATGGCCCAATAGATTTGTTTATTTTCACGGTATCGATGGTTTCGAAATCTTAAACTACTCCCTCCGTGCATGTTCATTTTATTGTGACACACTTTCCTTTTAGATATGTTCATTTTACTGTGGCAATTTTCTTATATGGTATAATTTAAGATTTCATCAACCATTCATTTTACTTTTGCTTCTTTCAATCCAATTTACACCACATATGGTACCTTCTAAAATATTGTGCCACATATTGAAGTGCCACAAATAGTTGAACATTATCCATGATCTAAACCAACTATGTTTTTAATTAAATGTTATATTTCTCTCATCCACCTACACAACTTACATTCCAACCAATTCATTTCCTTCTAGAGGTTTATCAATGACTCAACTCAACCAAACTTTATCTCTTTACATATTATTTTAATATCAATTAAAAATAGTATATTTTAAAATATTAAATATTAATAATATTTTTGAATTTTGTAAATAAATATAATAAGTTAAATTATGGACAAAGTTTAAAATTGGAGAGATATTATTTTTAAGCAGGGTGAAAAAAATATTGAATTGTATATTGAATTATGATAAAATTGGTCTCTATTTATATAGGGAATGAAAAATGCAGTTTATTGTAATTAATATATTTAGAAAAATTAATAATATAAAGTCAAATATATAGAAAAGGAGATAAAAGAATTAGATTGGATTTGATATGGTATGGTATATTTTCAACCAATAGGATTGTGCCACATGGTACAACCCCAATCTCTCTCCTTCCAAAATAAAAATCATCTTTGGTCCATGTATTGTTTGAAGTTGGGTCGTTGCTTCTCATTTCACTCTTTTTTAACGCAAAAAAATGGTTCGGTCACCGATAAACTTGGTCTTAGAACACCCTGTGGTTTAGTCTAATTTTGGGCTACTTATCCCACCATCTTCTTTTAAAATCCTCATTTTTCAACTTTTATATATGGTGATTCAGCTTCTCACATCATCAAGTCTCATACATATCGTTATTTTTATCCACATTGTTTTTTATGTATTACTCATTATTTATTTATCATATTGTTGATATGTAAATATATATAAATATCAATTAGAAAATATTTTGTAAATAAAATATTTAATTCTAATTCTAATTTATTGGTAATATTTTTACGAACACAAGATTTTTGTTCTTTTCATTTTGTCCATGTGGTCATGCATGCCAAATGAAAGAAGATAAATGGAGAATTTGGATCTTGAGAGGTGTAGCCCAAACTAATCTTCTAACGATCCAAAATCTGAAAGGCAAACTGAAAATTCTCACTGTGGGTAAAAGCTAAACTTTTCCAAATGAAAAGTTTGTCCAAAAGCGTCAACTGTGGATGCTCTTACAGAAATATAGGAATAATAAGATGATTTTGAAAGGAAAATTAAAACAAACAATGGTCATTTCTTTTTTCTTTAAAATAAAATCATCCCTGTAATGAGGATTTATAGGGTATTCATCATTTTTTCTATGAAGCTCAAATCTTGCGCAATGTGCGATTACAACATGTGATATGGAACAAACTCATTCACAATGAGGCACTAACTAAATATATTATTTATAATCAAATATCTCAGTGGCTAAAAGAGAGATACCCATAGGCATTAATCGACATTACAATACTCAACAAAGGCCTATGGCAATGAGAAAGACACAGTGATTATCATTGTGTAGTTATAGTGTAGCCACGATAAATCAACCTGCTACTGCAATCAGAACCAAACACAGTGAAGTATCAAATGATACACACACAAAATGTTCTATCCACACCTCTAAAAACATTTAAGGCAATCGAAACAAAATAAAATGAAGTTCCCTGACTAAAGATCTGACCAAACCATTACGATCATTTTCCAAAACTATGAGACTAAAACCAGTCATTTTAATTGTCAAAAATATTTGTCATTGGTGTATATAAATCACTTATAGTGCGTAAAATTATCTCTAACTTAAATCCAAAAGGTTGTAAAGACCAATTAAATTGAATCAACAACATAATTGACCAAAATATCCTAATGAACTCAAGTTTACAAATCTGATTTACATCCATAGAAAAATAGTGCTGCCAAAAGTCTGTTGTTTTAACGACTTTGAGTTGGATTTCTCCTGACCGTTTCTTTAGTATGAAATTTGAAGTCAATCAAATTTTACCGCACACGGACTGCTGGAAAAATAACATGGATAGAGACAATTTCTAATAGATACTTAAATTTTTAAAAAATAGAAGCCACCCATTTTTAATCTTGAAAAAGGGTAAAAAAACTTGAATAATAAAAAAATAAACGAAATGAAAAAAAAAACATAATTAATAGCTTCCCATCTCAAAAAGTAAAAGAATCAACTAAAATATGGCAAAGTCTTGGGAAAGACGGAGTTTAATTAGAATTATAGAATGATAAAAGATTTTAATTGTAATATTAAAAATTTATTATGCATTATGTAGTAGTTATAAGTTTATGACCCGATTAATGTAATGCAAAAATTTTATTTTAATTTTCTCTAATTTATATTTTAAACCTTGATCTTCCCATAAGTTATGGAAAGACCGTTTTTCAAAAGACGGGCGGTAAAAATAGAGAAAAAGAAATTAAAAAAGAAAAACCTCTACATCTCTAACCATGGCCTCCACAGTTGTTGATTAGTATAGTTAATTCAAAGGGTTGGCTTGATTATTGAAAAAGTGTTTATTTTAAGGGATTGAAAACGTGTTTTTAAAATTCAATTACACATACTCCGCGTATAGATATTTGTACTTATCTTAATTATATTTAAATTAATTTAAATTAAATTGAATTAAATTAGAATAATTAAATTTAAAATAATTTTATATACTAATTCAATTCAATTAAACTTTATCAAAATGAATTTGATAGAATAAAATTATAATTAGATTGAAAACATTTATAGTACAACTTAACATTGAAGGCAAAGTCTTGGGAAAAAAATGCATTTTCATAGATTTATGGAAATACGTGGTTTAATTAGAATAATAAAAAGGTAAAGGTTTTAGTTGCAATATTAAAATTTTATTATGCAACGTGTTGTAGTTATAAAGTTTATGACTCGAATAATGCAACCCAAACATTTTATCTTCATTTCTTATGTTCTACTGTTTAAACCTTGATTTTTCCATGGATTATGGAAAGACCGTCTTTCACGAAACAGACTCAAGCGTAAATGATATAAAGTGTTGGAAATGAAGATACTAGCAGGTTGCTAAAGTTGATATAAAAAACATGAATATTTCGTGAATTAAAATTTTAATAATAAAAAAATAATTAAGCTAAACCAAAATACAAGCTGAAAAGAAATGTTTCTAAAACTCAGTTTCAGAGAGTCACAGTTACAACTTACCTCCAATACTGCGCGCTTCCACAACTGATTATATCCCCAACAAACGCGTAAAGAATCCAAAATGAGTCAACACAAATGATGCCATTATTTCAAAACTCAACAAATAGCCCTATTTATCTGCCCTGCCCACACTAACTAATCCCTATCGCTTAACAATAAACCCAAACGTAAGACTAGCAACGCAAATAACATCGTCAACTGGCGACGCTTCCTCTTGTACATGATGTGATTCCACCATTTATTAAAAAAGGGCATCCCAATTTCTGCAGATTCATACGTCAAAATGGCCAGTTTCAAAATACTGGGTTTGCTACTATTCCTATTACACACACTGTTGGTTGCAGAAGCTGGAAGTCCTTACAAATTTTTCGACTGGAAAATCTCCTACGGCACCATTTCTCCTCTTGGACTCCTTCAACAGGTACAGTCTGGTGACACTGTTACTCCCTCCGTCCCGACCCAATCTGCACACTTTTGACCAACGTTCCTAGGCCATTTTTTTATGATCAATAGCTTTAGTTACGCTACGTACTCCATGTATTAAAATTTGATATTTAGAAAAGGCTAACAGTATCTCATGTAATGAAATTGATGTGTAAATACTAATTGAAATTTATGGTCAAACGTGTCTCGAGAAAGCTGACCGCAGATTCGGCGAGGGAGTACTAGATTTTGGATCTGAATCCCACCCTAAATATTGTTTCGGTTGAAGTATGGGGTTACTAGAATGATTTGAGTACTCATGCGCACTGTTTAAGGATTGGTAGCAAATCTTTCTAACATATGATCATTAATGGTGTAGGGAATTCTTATAAACGGGGAATTTCCGGGGCCCATAATCACCTGCGACACGAATGACAACATCATCGTCAACGTCCACAACCTCTTGCCGGAGCCGTTCCTACTTTCGTGGAACGGAATCCAGCAACGTAAGGATTCGTTCCAGGACGGCGTCTCCGGCACCACCTGCCCTATCCCTCCCGGGAAAAACTACACTTACAAAATGCAGGTGAAGGATCAGATCGGAAGCTTCTTCTACTTCCCGTCCCTGGCTTTCCACAAGGCCGGCGGCGGGTACGGAGGGATCAGTATCCTCAGCCGGCCTTTAATCCCGGTCCCGTTTCCCCCGCCGGACGGAGATTACACCATTCTCGTCGGAGATTGGTATAAGGCTTCTCACCGGAAACTGAAGAAGATTCTTGATTCCGGCAAGATGATAATGTCCCCCGATGGTGTTATCATCAATGGACTCGGTCAGGACTATCCGGCATCTTTCACTGTTGAATATGGTAAGCCATTTGGTGTTACAAGAGTTTTCACGTTGTTTGGAGTTCGTAGAAATGGGAAATGATATCTGTTGAGGCCGTATTTGTGTTTGACAGGGCCTATAAGATAAGAATTTGTGTATGTTTTGCAAGCGGCTAAAGCAGTTAAACCATATTTGTCAGATAAATGGTTAAAACTTAATTGCAATTAAGTTTAGCTTAATTTAATATAATTCAATTAAGCAAGACTCACCTTGTAAATGGTTGATTTCACAATTTTGAACCCATGATCCTTTTCAATTAAGTTGTTAATACTCCCATCTCAGCTCAAAATTCGCTCTTTTAATCACTTAGTGTGAAATTTGATGTGGCATAGAAGAAGTAGTAATATTAATTTATTTCAATTCAATCTTATTTTGATACTGATTATAGAATGTACTTATAGGGACAATATACAGGTTGAGGATATCAAACGTGGGACTGGAGAGTTCCATAAACTTTAGAATCCAGGGGCATGGGATGAAACTGGTGGAAGTGGAGGGAACTCACACAATCCAGAACGAGATATCCTCCCTGGATATTCACGTCGGTCAATCCTACTCCGTTTTAGTCACCGCGGATCAGCCTGTTGGTGATTACTACATCGCCGTCTCCACCCGTTTCACAGACAAACCTCTCACAACCACCGCCATCCTCCATTACGAATCTTCTAGAAAACCACCTTCTGGTGAACTACCCAGGCCCCCGACTAGTGTTACCTGGTCCATGTATCAAGCCCGTTCCATCAGGTAATAAGGCTCTATTCTTTTCAACTTATTTACAATTCGATCAGTAAATTTTGATGCGATAAAACATTAGGCATGCAATGTTCTTAACTTATTGCTATTTAGTTTAATTTTGGTACTATTTTGGATTCAATAAAATGCAGATTAATTTTGATCTATTATTATTCTTAATTTGATAGAGTGTAGCTTAGTTTAGACAATGTTCTTCTCTGTTTATATGTACTTCCGTTTAGTGGTGAAACTTTACTATGATGAGTTGGTTTGTCTATTATTCTTATTTTTGACTATGTTTAATCTTAATTTCAGTTTAGTGGAATATCAGTTGGAAAAAACAGGGCCTCCTCCTTTTTTCATTTGATAAAATGTAGCTTATTTTAGACCTACATCTTCCAAGAGTTTATCTGCATTTCAATTCAGTTTTATTAGTAAAATTTTAATTTGATGCTTTAAATTAAATACTTTTATTTTAGATACTCTATTTAATTTCAGTTTAGTTCAACATAAAATTAATTCCAAAGAACAAACCTCTATGTTTTTTACACAGTGCTTATTTTTTAGTTCGGCTCAGTATAATTCAGACGAAAAAGAACATAAACTAAGTTTCATGTGTTTTTGGATGATTCCAGGACTAATCTCACTGCCAGTGGACCGAGACCAAATCCACAGGGATCATACCACTACGGCCAGATCAATGTCACAAGAAGAGTCAAGTTAGCCAACTCACCCGCCATAGTTGCTCCAAAGAAGCAGAGATTCGCCATCAATGGAGTCTCATTCATCCCATCAAACACTCCACTCAAGCTCGCAGATTACTACAACATCACCGGAGTTTTCCGTGTCGGAAGCATCCCCGACCAACCTCCGACAAACAACAACTCGCCGGTTCATCTCGCGACATCAGTGATGGGAGCAGATCACAGGGCATTCATGGAGATAGTGTTCGAGAACCGCGAAAACTCCATCCAGAGCTGGCATCTGGACGGTTATTCCTTCTTCGTCGTTGGAATGGACAGGGGATCATGGAAACCTCAGAGCAGGAAAAACTACAACTTACGCGACGCGGTTTCGCGGTCTACTACTCAGGTTTATCCGAGTTCGTGGACTGCTGTTTATGTGTCGCTTGATAATGTTGGGATGTGGAATTTGAGGAGTGAGATTTGGGCAAGGCAGTATCTTGGAGAGCAGTTTTACCTTAGGGTTTGGACGCCTGTGAAGTCTCTTAGGAATGAGTATAACATTCCGAGGAATGCATTGCTTTGTGGCAAGGCTGCTCATCTTCATTGATCATTTCATGTTTGAGAACCCTAGTTATTGTATGATCCATGACAAATGAGTAGAGTTTTTGTCCGGAAAATGATGAGTTGGTGCTGCTCTATACATCTGTCTACAAGAATGATCGAGTGTCAACGTGTTAGAATAAGTCAATATGATGATTAGATTTGATTTCATTATGGATTAAGTTCATGACTAAATTAGAGTTCTACTAGATCTAGTCTACCTTTTGTACTCTATTTATTCCATTCAGTAATATCATAATCATCACAGGAAATCTTTCTATCATGGTATCAAAGCAAGTTCAGATCCTAAATTTTAAACCCTAAATTGTATCTTCGACACCTCCCTCTCTCCCTTTCCGACCAAATCACCATTTTTCGGCCAGATTCCGGCAATTGGCCTTCTCCTCTGGCAAAAATTTTTTGGCGGCCGGGGACTCAAATCTGCTCCTCCCTTCAATCGACTTTCTTCACCGACTTCCCAAGTCTTCAATAGTGGCTGCTGGTTCCGGTTTCTCTTTTCCGGCGAGTTCTCCCTCCGTCGACGTTCTCCATCATCATCGACGAGGATTTTCCAGCATCATCGACGTTCTTCCAGCATCATTGGCGAGGATCTCCTACGACGTCTTTCTTATTTCCGGTACCACGCGCCTCTCCTCATCTTCACAGATCTGTTCGAGGCCATTTCAGCATTTTTCGGTACCAATTCAAAGCAGACGCATACGCAGAAGGTTTAACCAAACTTCAGGCGCGTGTTCCCGACACGGCCTACGTCCACTTGCATCACCTTCCTCCCGCGCGCGTCACCTTCACGAGTGCGTCACCTTCTAGGGCGCCTTTTTTGACAATATTTTGTATCTTTCCCGATTTATTATTTTACTCAGTAATATGGCTTCTTATGGTTCTCGACGGTGCAATTTTTTTTGAGACAAACAGGCTTTCCTCAGCGGCGGCACGATGAGTTCAAGTGGATTTTGGACTCTGGCGCTACAAAACACATGGCATCATCTCCAAGTGTTGTTGATTGTGTGACACTATATGATGGTTCTGCTCATGTATCTGTTGGTAATGGTGCTAAACTCCCTATTACACACGTTGGAAATTCTTGGCTTTCTCAGTCTTTGCCTATTTATGATGTGCTTATTGTGTTTGATATCACTAAAAATTTGCTTTCAATTAGCAAATTGACTCGGGATTTAAATGTTGTTGTCTGCTTTAATGACCGTTCATTTATTATTCTACATAAAATCACTAGGGAAACCCTGGGTCACGGTCATATTGAGGATAGTCTTCATGTTAGACTATGGGGCATCTGTCTTACTGTCTAATGTTAAGTCAAATCAGTCGCGTGCGTCTTTTGAAATCTGACATGCTAGACTTGTTCATGTTCCGCATTCCACTATTTTTGGTTTGCGTGCTTCTGGAACCTTAGTTGTCTCATCTATTCTGCATAAACCCACACTTTGTGAAGCGTGTGAAAAGGCTAAAGGGAAACGTTTATCTTTTCATACAAATGATAAACGTACTGCTAAGCTACTTGATCGGGTTCATTGTGATTTATGGGGGTCCTCTCCTATTTTATCTCTTGATGGTTTTGCCTATTATGCCCTTTTCATTGATGATAATTCTCGACTTTCGTGGTTTTATCCGATACGCTGCAAGTCTAATTTTTGGGATGTTTATCGCTTATTTGAGGCTTTTGTGGAGAACCAGTTCTCTTCCACAATTAAGTTGTTTCAGAGTGATGGGGGACTGAGTTCGTAAATGGTCGTTTACGCTCTCACTTTCAGACAAAGGGCATTCACCATTAGATTTATTGCCCGTATACTCCTGAGCAAAACGGTCTGGCTGAGCGCAAGCACCATCACATTGTTGAGATGGGTCTCTCTATGTTATACCACTCTCATGTTCCTCTCTCTCACTGGCCTCATGCACTTGCTGGAGCTGCTTATACAATAAATTGTCTGTCCACTCCTGTTCTTGGCGGACGATCACAATATAAAGTTATTACTGGCTGAGTTCCTACATACACGAACTTTCATGCATTTGGTTGTCCTGTATACCTTTATCTTCGTCCATATGCAGCTCACAAACTGGCCCCTCGCAGTTTGCCTTGTATCTTTCTTGGGTATGACTCCCAGTGCAAGGGATATCGATGTTTGGATCCTACGCCTGGAAAGATATATGTCACCATACATGCTTGGTTTGATGACATTTTCTTCCCGTATGCCGTTGGTTCTGCTTCAGTTCCTCCATGCTCTCTAGATGTTTCTACTTTTTTGGATCACGCCGATACATCAGCTGATATCCATACTTCTACCACTGTGGCATCTCCCCCTACTCGACTTGTCAGTTCGGTTTCAGCTTTCCTGGCTCATCGACTACAACACCTTGTTCTGTCTGCTCTGCCGATTCAGACCATCCAGTGGCTACTCCGATGCATCTTGCTCCGCCCATCTCACCATCGCTCAGCTTACCTGGTTCTCCCACGAGGTTCATTGGCCAGCTCACCGGCCCCTTTTGCGGTCGTTATCGCTCCTATGATCTCTCCACCTCGGCCTCACACTCATAGGATGGCTACTAGGTCGGCTACTGATGCTATTCAGCGCAGGGATTACTCAGACATTATCGCTCATGGTCTTACTGCTGCTTTACTTGCTCAGTCTGAACCCACGGATTATCGCACTGCTGTTCAGGATCCGGCTTGGGTTTCTTCCATGCATGATGAGATGACTGCTCTTCGTGGCCAGCAGACTTGGGACTTGGTGCCTCGACCTTCGGATGCTAACATTGTTGGCTCCAAATGGGTCTATAGGCTCAAGTATCTACCATATGACAGTATTGATCGTCATTTTTTGCTCCAAATGGGTCTATAGTCATGTGGTCAAAGCCATCACTGTTCGGATAGTTCTTACCATTGCCACGATGTGTTCCTCGCCACTTCATCAGCTGGATGTTAAGAACGCTTTTCTTAATGGCGTTCTCGATGCTCCGGTCTATATGAAGCAACTCGTTGGATATCAGGACCCTGTTCATCAGGACCCTATAGTCTTAAGCAGGTCCCTCGGGCATGGTTCCAACGTTTCAGCACTTTTTTTTCAGCTTGGTTTTCAGTGCAGCTCAACCGACACTTCTTTGTTCGTTCTTTCAAGAGGGTCGTCGTTACTCTATCTCCTTGTGTATGTGGACGACATCATTCTTACAGGAAATGACTCGACTCTTCTTCGACAGTTCATTGATCGAACACATTAAGAGTTTGCGATCAAGGTTCTCGGTTCTCTTCATTACTTTCGTGGTCTTGAAGTTTCACCTACTTCATCAGGTTTACTTATTGGTCAAGCGAAGTATGCTCGGGACATCCTGACTCGAGCTAGTATGTCTGAGCTGCACCAGTTTCCACGCCCTTTGTTCCTGGATCTCAGTTGCACAGTTCAACCAGTCCACCATTCAGGAATTCGACCATGTACCGTTCTCTTGTTGGTGCTCTTCAGTATCTCACCATTAATTATCCAGACTTGGCCTTCTCAGTCAACACAGTCAGCCAGATGATCATTTTGCTGCAGTTACATGGATTTTGAGGTATGTTCTTGGTTCCCTCCATTTCAGTCTTACCTTTCATACTGCCAGTTCTCTTGAGGTATTGGGGTATTCTGATGCTGACTGGGCCCGCTGTCTGGAGACTCGCCAGTCTACTTATGGATATGCTATTTTTCTTGGTAGCAATTTGATTTCCTGGAGTGCCAAGAAGCAACCCACTCTTTCTCGATCAAGTACAGAGTCTGAGTATAGGGCACTAGCCAACACTGATTCAGAGGTCGTTTGGCTCACTCATTTGCTCCAAGATCTTCGAGTTCCTTTGTCTGGTCCTCCGCTGCTGTTATGTGACAACAGTAGTGCCATCTTCTTAGCTCAGAATCCAGTTGCTCACAAGCGGGCGAAGCACATCGACATTGATTACCATTTTGTTCGAGAGTTGGTTTCTTCTGGCAAGCTGCGAGTTGCTCATGTTCCTACTGCTCTTCAGATTGCAGACATCTTCACCAAAGGGCTTTCTCGTCCGCTGTTCGAGTTGTTTCGTTCCAAGCTTTGCGTCAGTGAGCATCCGACGCTTCGCTTGAGGGGGGTGTTAGAATAGAACATTCTAGAGAGTAGTTTAGGCCTTATGTACTCTATTTATACTCTCTCTAATCTAAACCCTAAGTAAGGGAAATACACCCTTCACACCCATAAGTGGTCTTCATTGGAGCAGAGGCCTTCCAGGAGGGCAAAACGACCCCGTATGAGGTCTTCATTGGACTTTCTGGAAAATAGTTTGAGTAAAAAAGTACGGCTGATGAAGAGAATGGAAGAGAGGAGAAGAAGAGAAGGCAGGACCGAAAAGCAACAATAATGGTCAAAAGGTGAAATGACACACATGACCCTGACGACGCCTACGGTGTGTCAACCAAGATTTTGAAACAATTTCTATTAGTAGTAGCCGGGAGATAAGAAGCAAAAGCTTTGAATGATGACAACCTCTTCCTTTACTTTAACTGTTTTAGTTATTTAAAATTTTACACTTGATTTTAAACTATTGTTTTCAATTTATGCATTTAATATTTATTGTTATTCATCATAATTAGATACTTATAACTATGAAAATCTTTTTAAATTAATTTTGATATATAAATAATTATAATTCAATTTTAACAATAATAAAAATGATATTATTCAATCGTTCTAACAGGAGACATTCTCTTTTAAAATGTGATATAATTTATGTCTGTGAATTTAATAAGATTACAACGCCTTGTTTAAACCGACTAACCGTTAGACAGAGTTATTTTTATAATTGATGTAACTGATGAAGTGATTTGATGTTTATTTTTAATTATTGCAACGAAATTCCTACGACTTTTAGAAACTTTTCAAATGTATTATAATGTATAAATAATTATAATTTGACCCTAAAAGTTATTAACGAGATTCTTCATGATTCATCTAACCATTAGTCTGTCTAACAGGAGAATTTCTACAAGTCTGCGTGCCCTCCGGCAAGACCATTAGAGTTTCTTCTTGTATTTATTTTTTTCCAATTTCTTCACGAAAATTGAAATTGAATGGGCACCCCATCCGGCCCCACCAAAGCACTCCTACTCCCTCCGTCCCATCTCAAATTGCAATAAATCTTTTTCACGGTCTCAAATACACACGTTTGACCATTAATATATTTAACTACGTATTATATCGGTAAACAAAAAGTTACTTTTTAGAAACTACTTATTATGACGAATCCAAAGATATCATTTACAACAATATTATTATTTATATATCTATTCAAATATATAGTCAAAATTTTCTTAATTTGACTGAATTTTTGATTCCTTGTAATTTGACGGGAAGAGAGAGTACTAATTTATCTCATATGCCTTTTTTCCTTCGTTTTTGTTACTTTTGTTGGTCGGCCCCCATATGCCTTGGATGCCCTAAATTGTGTTTAGTAATGCCTTTTAGGTTTTTGTTTTTCATATTACCATGCAACTGCCTACTCCCTCCGTTTATTAATGTTTGACACATTTTTTAGCCTATTTTCTCAACCCGTGTTTGACCATTAATAACTTTTGCAACATATGTTAATATCATATAAAATTTTAATGTTTAAAAAGTACATGTTACGCATAATCCAACGATGACTTACATGATAACATTACTACTTATATGTTATATGAAATTTATGGTCAAACGTGGTTTGAGAAAGTTGATCGAAAAGTGTGTCAATCTTAGTTGAACGGACGGAGTATTTATGTAGCGACACATAATATATTGTACACAAATGCACACTTAGTGCACTATCTTATTCTAGACATAGTCCGCAACTGTGCACCGCCTTTTGTAATTTAGAACTTGTACATTTATTTTTATTTTTTTGGAAACTGATAAGCGGGATCATAGAACTTAAGTAAGAACGAGATCATGATATAAAAAGTTCTATGATCTCGATTTCATAATTTAACTTTAAGATCTCGACATAAAAAGTTATTTTTTCAAAAGATGTAAAATTAGGTTCATAAACTTTTAACATAAATAAAATTTAAATTTCTTTTCAATTTTTTAAAAATTTAAAATAAACAGAGCATTATATATGGAGGGTGTTTGGAAGGAGCGAGCCGCCCCACACTTATGTTAGCCTTAGACCATGTACAATGCAGAGCCCGCTCCGAGCCCGCTCTTGCAGTTTCAGTTCATTAAATAATCAATCTCTCTCTTTCATCTCAGCAATTGAACCCACAACTAAATCACTCCATTTTTTTTCTCCACAATGGTTGAGATCACTTTGATCCCACTCCATGGACCCCACTTGATTTTCTATATCCTACTCATTAACTTTATCTTTAATATTTAATTTAAATAAATTTACCTAACAAAATAAATTTAAATGTGAAATTTAATAT
>JAULKK010121230.1:0-17197 GCA_032355705.1 Rubia peregrina | reverse complement strand
TCCTCCTTGTTACATTTTTGTAGCCTCTGAATTCAGTGCTATTCTCCCCAGATTTTCTCAGGTTCCCCTGCTCTTCAGGCCTGGTCACAGCAGGGCTAGGCTCTTGATCATGTGATTTGCTAACTATTTTACCTCAGTGGGAGGCTTCTAGATTGGTATATAAACTTGCTTCACTGGCTTTGGTCTCTATTTTTTCCTGCATTGATTCCCTTCGTGTCCTATCATGGAGCAGTAATTGCATTGGACTGGCATCTATTCACAGATTATCTCCTGGTTCTGGATGATATCATTTTCATCCATGTATGCAATCTGTCTAGGAACAGGTTTTCCCAATTCCACCTCAACTAACACCCTTGCAAAATTCAGTCTGTCCAGGTCTTTTGTAGCCTAGTCAAATTTCAGTGGGGTTCCTACTGGGCTCAGTATAGTGCATAGGATCTTTGCTTTCCAGTACACCACATCAAGTTTAGGCAATTTCAGCCAGACTGGAACTTTGTTAGGCATCTCCATGTCCATGTTTTTTGACAATTTCTGGATGAGTACAGGTTTATTGTCAAACAGGATCACTCTATTCTCCAGGACCTGATCTACTTATATTTTCAGTCCAAATTTAACAAGGAATATGCTAGGCTTAGCCATCCAAACCCTTAAGACACTGTGTTTTTTCCAAATTCGTCTGAAAAAACCTGTTCATTACAGAGAACGGCGGGAAAGCAACAAGAATTTTACACACCACTGTTGTCTCCCAATTCCTAACACTCTCATCTACATCCTCCTTTTCAATCTTACCCGTGACAATCCCCCCAACTTCAACCGGGTTATAGTATTTTTCCTTGTGTTGATCTTTGTCTTCGAATAATGATGTCCAAGGTTGGACCTCCTCATCCTCCTTCCTATCTCCCCATCGAACTTTCTCCCCCCCTGTCTTCACAGTCGGCGGTGAGATTATGTTCTCAGAAACATTGACCTTCATCGGTGTCACCATGAGTTCCTCATCAATCATCACTGATTCCTGCGTTTCCTCGCTGGAAAACTCCCCCATTTCTTGGGTCTCTAGTTCTTCCAATACGGTCTCCATTCCCTGTAGAGATGTTTGTTGCTTTGACAAAGAGAAATCCTTTGTAATGAGTTTACCTAGTTTTTGTTGTGAACCATAGATGACCCTCTTTACTTGAACCCTCTTCTTCCCACCGGACTTGCCCATCAAGGGGGCAGATTCAGAGAATCACCAAGGCTGATGTGATGAAAAATGTAGAAGAGGAGGACACATAGTTGGTGGTGTAAATCACCCTTACACAGTCCAAAGATTACCTTGTTTCTTTCTATCTGATTATCAATCAATGAATGACTTATTAGGGAAACCAAGGTTGGTTGAAAGAACCTTAGGACAAAAAATACCTCATCCAATAATTTTAACAATAAAGGGCCTGGGTAAGACTTGGGATCCACCAACTTTGCCGAGAAAGAGGCACAATGATAGGCGACCGTGGTCCTACCAAGACATATTCCAATCCAACTTTTAGTCCAAATGAAGGAAGTATGGAAGCCTCAAATCAACCACAATATATCAGAAATCAATGTAACTCTTGTTCAAAGAATCAAGAGCACTTACAAAATATACTAATTGCTACTTAGGTTGATTAAATGTCAGGTTTCATTTATTTCATGTTCCAAGCACATAATTGATGTAAAAATACTTATACTTAGGCAATATGAGGCAAGGAAGTTGAACCGCATATGAATATTGGCAATATCTCAAACTAACCGTGATGTAGGATTGGTGTGCGGGAGAATTATACTTTGTGAAGAACCTATTTATCAAAGGACTAATGGAGAATCCCTATATAGCAATTAAGCTTCAAGATAACGTATCAATGAATAACTTATTTAGGAAACCAAGGTTGGTTGAAAGAACCTTAAGGTAAAAAAAGACCACATCCAATAGCTTTAACAATCAAGGGCCTGGGTAAGACTTGGGATCCTCCAAATTTTCCGTGGAAGAGGCACAATGATGGGCGGCCATGGTCTTACCATGACGTATTCCAATCCAACTTTTAGTCCTAATTAATAAAGAATGGAAGCCTCAAATCAACCATAATCTATCAGAAATTAATCTAACTCTTGTTCAAAGAATCAATAGCACATGTTAAGAGAGACTGATTGCTACTTGAGAGATTGAATATCAGGTTTCATTTGTATTATATTCCAACCATGTACTTTATGGATAGACACTTGTACTTAGGCAATTTGAGGAAAGGAAGTTGAACCGCGGATAAATATTGGCAATATCTCAAACAAACCATGATGTAGGGTTGAGATACATTTGTGAAGAACCTACATATCAAAGGACTGATGGAGATTTCATTAATACCAATTAAGCTTTATGATAACGTATCAATGAACGAAATATTGGGGAAAACAATGTTGGTTGAAAGAACCTTAAGGCCAAAAAAGACCCCATCCTATAGATTTAATCATCAAGGGACTGGGTAAGACTTGGGATCCTCCAACATCGCTAAGGAAGAGGCACAATGATGGGCGTCCGTGGTTTTACCAAGACTTATTCCAATCCAACTATTAGTTTTGATGAAGGAAGAATGGCTTCCTCAAATACACCACAATCTTTCAGAAATCAATGTAACTCCAGTTGAAAGAATCAAGAGCACGTGCTGAAAGAGATTGATTGCTACTTGGGGAAGATTGAATGTCGGGCTTCGTTTAAGCCTTGGTAGGACCATGAAGAAAGGTTGGTGTGCCAGAGGATTATACATTTGTTAAGAACCTATATATCAAAGGATTAATAGAGATTCCCCAAATACTGATTAATTTTCATGATACCGTATAAATGAATGACTTTTTTTTTGATCGAAAAGAAGAGAACTTTATAGATCAAGATGTTCCTTAGTACATAGTTTAGGCCATCACCCCCTGCCTATTACAGTCAAAATGTTACACAACAGATTGGGATCAATATTCAGTTACAGTCTTTGTTTCTTCTTGTTCTAATATCACCTGTTGGTTTCATTCAATAGTTGACTCTTTTTGCTTCATCTAATTTACTTTGTAAACTGAATGGTAGATATTGATTTAACCAAGAAACCCATTGAGAAAGCTTTTTCTCTGATGATGAAGATGAACAGCCCAAAGATATGGATGTTCAAATGAAAATATTGCGACTGTTTCTTCCTCAAAAAAGTTGGTCGAAGTTGGTTCCCAGCTACAAACTTCTAAGGCTACCACTGAAGAAGGTAGAGAAATTATTGCTCACAATACCAATGACACCTCTTGCAGAAAGAAGAACAAGGAGAGAATATGTGGGTCTTCCAACACCTTGGACCTCCTCAAAAATAAGTCATTCCCACTCAAAGCCGTCACCGCGAAGCTTTGAATTGATAGTAGAGGGGACTATTCCTCCTACCTTGTCTAAACTGCCTCTCTATGATACAATGGTTGTGGTACATTTTCTAACTATATATGTGTGGTTTGATTTTATATTTCCCTAATATGACCTCTAATCGCCCTGCTTGTTTGTGTATTTTTTAAAATCAGGTTGGTGAGAGTCTACAGCTCGTCAGCTAACGTGTTGCTGAGTTTGCTAAAGGGGACGTTCGCTCCTGGATAATGGCAGGCGGTTGTAGAAAAGTGTACCCGTTTGATTGTCTCTATTGGTGATGCCAAAAAGCGTGGAAAGAAAGCTGAGGAGTGTGCTTTGGCTATTGAAAGGGAAGCTAATTGGTTGCGCTCCAAGTTGGAGGAGATGCAAACTAATAGTCCTATGTCGCCTGGGATTCCCAAGGTCCTCGTTGATCATCTGGTGAAGATGAAGTCCTTCTATTCTTTATTTTAGGATATCTTTACTATTACTCACAGTGTTGGGTATGTTGAGGCTTTGGCTGAGCTGCGAAGATTGAAACCTACTATGAAGGTCCAGAACTTGCCTAAATTGGCCAAGTCTGAGAAGTTATTGAAGCAACAGAGGTATATTTTTAGCAAAGGGTTCATACGTAGCATTTCTGATAGTTTTCACCCTTACGTCTTGCTAACCCATCTCGTTGGTCTGTCTTGTTCCATCTGTGGTTGAACTTAAGAAGTGCAAGGTTGATTCTTTCGAGGATCTTCCCTTCGGTTCCCAGCCCTCTCAGCCTCTGAATGCAATGCAAGTAGTGACATCTCCACTCAGTATGCGAACAAGGGGGTTTCTACGCCATTGTTTAGACTTCGCATGGTCCTCCTCCTAATGTTAGTGGATCTTGTTACTATTGGTTTTTATTTGTAATTGACAAGAATATTTTTATATATGTGTATATTGCTCGTAATATTATGGGTACTAACTTCAAATCACGCTTTAAAAAAATTGAGTTCTCATTTTATTTGTTCATATGCAGGGTTTTAATATTTTGGTTGATCATATGTTTTTCAAACACCTCAACTATTTAGGATCTAATGTTCTTCTCTATGATCATCTTTTTGTATATGTCATATCTATTTTGTCCTATTGAGCCGGGCAAAGCTAGCTAGCCCTTATCCAAGGAATATTTTGAGATTATTTCTTGTACTTTTTTTCTAACATAGAATCTATTCCATTATGCCTTGGTGGCAACTTCCTTTTTCTTCATCCTCTCCAACTTCTTCTGCAAGCTTTCCCTGTAGCTAGTTTGTACCCGAGGGCTAAAATAATCTTTAGACTGGGATATAGTTGGTAGCTTAGTTGATCTTGAATATATTGGTGTATATATGCGCTCGTTCCATCTTCCTCCTCGTGTTTATGAATGGGCAGTATGTCTTGGTATTCGTCAGAAGTATATGTTACTTGGCATCCATGATCTTGAAGTTGGATGGACAAAGAATTTAAAGGATACACAAGATTCTGTCCACGAACTGAAAGAGTTATATGTTGAACAGAGAAATCTAATTTAGCACAAAAAACTGAGCATGGTTAGCATGCTCCGCCAGTAGGAGGATGCAAAAAATTTATTTGTAGCAAGGCAACCGAAGCTCATCAAAAAATTGATCATTGATAAACAGTGATCTCACATTGACGATCTATTGGAGCTATTGAAGAAAAACATAGTGAGTGTGATCATTTCTCTTCTTCTGCAACTGGGTCGAAAAGTAGGTTTGACAAAAAGTTTACGATAAACACCGAGCTTCGTAGTGAGAATGAAAAGCTTTGTGGCGAGTGCAATCATATGGAATCATGTGTGCATTAGCTTGCACAAGCTTGTGTTGAATTTAAAGACAAGCTTCAAGCCCTTCCATTATCATCTCACCGGGCTACTAGTCATGCGAACCTATCGATGAGTATCGACAGCCAGAGGATTAATTTTCCTGAAGCTGTTAGGTCTCATATCTGCCAATTAGAAGTTGAATTGAAAATTTGAAGGCTAAAAATAGGAATTATCAAGATATTGTTGAGGTTATGAGTGTAGATCGCGAGGACATCACGTGCCTCAAGGTGTCGATAGTTGATTTTTCTAAATGCTTGAAGTAGTGATTTTTGCTTATTCAAATTTTGTACTTGTGTTTTTCACTATCTATGAACACTAAGTGTTGTGGTATTTACGTTTCCTTCGGTTCATTTATTTATACATTCTTTAATATATATTTTTGAACTTTCTTCATAGGAAGTTATATAATTCATAAAGTTGACTTTACTGTTCTGTTTGCATATTTCGCAAAATCTATAGCCTGCAAAATCAAGGATCTATATTGTGCAAACTAGTGAGATCTATTTCCTGCTTATATCACATTTGTGGGCATATCTTCTTTTTGAAAGATTTATAGCTTTCTTAGTTGGGTTTGCGTAGTTCCAAGATCTGTAGCTTTGAAACTAGTGAACTTGTATTGCGCAAACTGCATGATCTATTGCTTGCTTGCTTCACTATTTTTGCAGGCATATTTTCCTTTGTCCAAGATCTATAGCATGAAAAAGTAAGATTGCCACTTTGTAAGATTTATAGCTTTTGAAATAAAAAAAATTGTAAGTTGTTGCTTCGCGCGATATGCCATAGTTCGCTATTATTCAAAGAACATAAAAATATGTTTCTCCAAAAGATACACTTTTATATTTAATATGTACGACCACAATAATATTGCTTTAAAAAGAAAACAAGTATGCGAACACCACCAATGATCATCTCATGAATTTTATACATCCCTTCTCTCCTCCTTAGATGTTACATATAAAACTTTCTAAGGTTGATCACATTCCAAGTGTGGGGAACGCTACTGCCCTCCAATCTCTCTGGCTCATATCTGTTGGATCGGTGCATCTTTTTTATCATGTACGAGCCTTCCCACTTTGAGCTTAGCTTTCCTTTTTCTTCCACTAGGCTTGCTTCATTTTTTTGCAGTACCAAGTCACCAATTTGGAATTGCGTCTCCTTGACCTTCTGATTGTATACTCTAGTTATTTTCACCTTATACTTCACCTCCGTGATTGCTTCTTGTTGTCTCATCTCCTCAAGTTCATCCACGTCCAGCCTCATCTTTTCAGGATTATCATCTTCCTTGTATACTTGTACTCGAAGGCTCGGATTTCCAATTTCCACCGGTATCACTACCTCGTGACCATAGACCAGACTATAGCTTTTCTCATGTTGGTTGTTGAACAGTTACTCTATATGGCCACTGGGTATTGGGTATTTCATCCATCCAACCAGTTCACTTCCATTCCAATCTGTTGATGACTTACAACTATCTGTTTGCCTAAGGTTGTGCTACAGAAGTGAAATTAAGTATAATCCCAAACATGGAGAACAATCATGTAAGGACTCCACTAGTGAATTGTGTTCCATTATCCATGACAATAGTCAGTGGCACCACGAAGCAACAAACTATGTTCTTCCAAACAAACTTTCTTCTTACCTCTGTTGTTACTGTTCCTAGAGGATTCGCTTCCACCCATTTGGTGAAGTAGTCAATTGTCACAATCATGACTTTTGCACTGGCAGCTCCTTTTGGGAAAGGTCCAACCAAATTAATTCCTCATTTATCAAATGGCCATGCTTCAGACTCTCTTGTTAAACTAGCCTGCGGTTTATGCCATATTGAGGTATTGATATGGCAATTTCTACACTTAAGCAAAAATTTGTATGCATCGTTGAACATAGTTGGCCAACAGTATCCTGCCCGAATGATTTTCTTTGCAATTGTTTGAGATCCCTTATGCATTTCGCATAGCTCTTCATGTACTTCTTTCAAGATCTCTTCTTCCTGTAACGGTTCTGCACATTTTATCCATGGAGAGAGGAAACCTTTTTCTACAAGAATCCTCCTTCATAAGCATAATTTTGATACCGTAGTTCCTACTTTCTTTCTTGTACCTTGTTTGCTGGAAACTTTCCCCTTGCGAAGTAGTCTATCAATGGTGTGTCATCCAATTTGCTTCTTCCTTTTAAACTACAGACACTGTTGTTATTTCTGTACATCAGACTGCAATAACTTTCCCTTTTACATATTTGTGGCAAACTAATGAATCAAACCCGCCTACTCAAGGCATCTGATTTTGTATTTTCACTTCTTGGAACATGCTAGATATCAAAGTATTCAAGTTGAGCGATAAGCTGGCGAACTTTCCATAAATATTTTACCAGTTGCTCTTCCCGAACTTTGTTGTCTCCTCTTACCTGCTGGACTACTATTTGTGAATCGCTAAAGCTCTAAACACTTTTGACCTTCATTTCTTATTGTGAATTCTAAATCACATATTAATGCCTCGTATTCCGTTTCATTGTCGGTGAGAAAAAGTTGAAACTAAGTAAATATTTTTGCTCCCCTCCTTCCGGGTTAACTAATAGTAGTCCTCCACCGCAACCTTCTTTTCTGGTTGCTCCGTCCATGAAAAGTTCCCATTCAACATCCACCCACTAAGATTTATTATTTGTGATTCTAAGATTCTGCTGGGACTTCACATCTTGTGCATCTTCGCTCGTCAGCTCTGCGATGAAATCTATTAAAGCCTGTGTTTTGATTGTAGTTCGTGGTTGGAACTGGATTTCATATTATCCCAACTCAAGAGCCCACTTGGTCAATATTTCTTATGATTCAGGTTTTCTGAGGATGTCTTTGACTTGGTGATCAGTGTAGATTACTATCCCATGACTGTGGAAATAGGTTCGTAACATTCTTGTTGAGTATACTAAGGCTAGAATTAACCTCTCGACTTACATGTATACTTTTTTTTTGCACTTTGCAGTATTCTACTAATGTAGTATATTGGTATCTATTTTTTACCTTCCCGCCGTACTAGAACCGAAAGGACTGCGTTCTTTGAAACTGCTAAGTATAAATTTAAGGTTTCTCCCGGAATTGGTGAATTCAATGTAAGCAATGCCTGGTGCTATTCCTTCAAGGAATGATACGCCTTTTGACATTCTTTGTTCCACGTAAATCTATTTACCTTCTTCCAGACTTCGAAGAGTGGAAAATGTTTTTGATTGTGTTTGAAACAAATAGAGTAAGCGCAGCCAACGATCCCATCAGTATTTGTACTTTTGTGACTGTTCGTGGTTGAGGAAGATCAACTATGGCTGGTATTTTCTCTGGATTGGCCTTGATTCCCCTAGAGGATATCTTATATCCTAAGAACTTCCATGCGCCTACTCCAATTATGCACTACTTAGGATTAAGTTTCATGTTGATCTTCCTCAATGTATCCAATGTCTCATTCAAATCCTCCGCGAAGCTGTCTATCTTTCTACTTTTGATAACTATATCACCAACATATGATCTTAAATTTCATCCTATTTGATTGCGAAATTCATTTCCAATCACTCTATGATATGTTGCTCATGCATTTTTTTAGGCCAAACAATATTTTCATATAACAAAAATATTCTGAAGCTTGTATGAATGTCGTCTTCTCAGCATCTTCTGGATTCATTAGTATTTTGTAGTATCCTTTATACACGTCCAAAAAGGCTAGAACTTTATACCCTGAAATTGCTTCGACTAGCTGATCAATCTTGGGAAAAGGATAACAATCCTTTAGGCATGCCTGGTTTGGATCAGTGAAATCTATACACATTTTTCATCCCGCCTGCGCCTTTTTTACCATTACTGAGTTCGCTAACATTTTGGATACTTTACTTCCTTCCAAACACCAGCCCGAAGCAAAGATGTTACTTCTTCCTTAATTGCTTTCTGCCTATCACTTGCGAAGCTTCGTTGCTTCCTCTTAACTGGCTTGACTGACTTGCTAATGTTCAAGGAATAGGTAGAAATTTTTTGGTCAACTTCTCCCATGTTCTGTACACTCCATGCAAATGTATCATTACGACTCCGCATGATTTTTTTGACTTCTCTCATGTCCCTATTTTGACACACTTAGAACTGTCTTTGTCATCCAGAGTGATGACTTCAGTCTCCTTTCCCAGATCTACTATTGAGCAGCATTGCCTGAGTAAGTTGTTATCTGAGATAGTGCTAACCATTTTCGCATGTTCTAAACTTTTTCCTGGTTTCATCTCGATGACCAATCATTACCTCATTGTTTGTTTGTTTCCTCTTGCTATCGCGATTTTAGCTGGATTCATGAATTTTATTACCAAGTGGTATGGAATCATATCGCCTTTGTTGCGTTCATCCACGGTCTTCTACTGATGGCATTAAATGAACATGGCGCATCAATGACTACAAAATCAGACATGATGGTTGAATTTCTATCGCTCTCACCAACAGTAGTGGGTAGTTGTATGTTGCACGGGGGTGTTTCCACTTGTCCCATAAATCCTGCAAGGGAAGACGTGGACTTTTTTAGATTTTCCCGCATGAGTCCTAGTTTATCGAAGCAATCGACATATAGGATTTCAACCGCACTTCCATCATCTACCAATATTTTATGAACTGTTGCATTTCCAATTTTTGCAATGTTGACCATTGTGTCATTATGAGGTGAAGCATTGGGGACCGCATCCACTTCACTAAACATGATTGTTTCATCCGAACGAAGCCTTTTGTCAATAGGCTCTTGTGGTGGAGAATATCTAGCCTTTTCTTTCCAAGCATTATTGGATAGCAACTCAGTCAACCCGTGTATAGATAAAATTACTCTTTCTGGAGCCTTGATTGTTGTATCCTCATCATAATTCACTAATGTCGCCATCTTCTAATTTTTGCTTGATGTATTTGCTATTCTCTAACTTTTTGGCGCGGAGTTCTCTGCCTTGTTGGTTTCGTTGTACCAGATTTCCCCTTCTTCTTTCTCGTATTGGCTCAGATAGACATTCCTCATATTCTCCTCTATCTGCTTTCTCAAATATCTACAATACTCAATGTCATGACCATGGTCTTTATAGAAGGCATATTAGTATTCTCTGAATCTTTTATTGGGAGGTATTATCATCGTTTTTTATTTTCAGAATAATTCCCTGTTCTTCTGCCATATTTCCCTTTATGATTTTGTTAGGGGTGTTTCCTAGAATGGTGGTACCTTCATCCCTGATTCTCTTCCCTTAAAAGGGGTGTTTCCTTTCCCTTTCTTGATAAACCCTTTTTTTGTATCCTTCATCATTAATGTTTTGCCTCGCTCTTTCTCTATCTTGCGGTTATTTTCTTTCTTCGTTCTCACATAATGCTTGATCATCTTTTGCAACATTCTTGGGTTCTATAGAATGTTTTTCATGAGTTCTTTGTGGGATTCTCCTGATTGCATACGCCTTATAAATGCACCTAAAGAGGACTGAAATGACAAATCTCGAACCTGCAAACTCTCGGTAACAAAACGATTGTGGTATTTTGCAAGTGTCTCATCACTTTGCGGCAATATGTTGTTCTGGTCTGCGATAGTTTTGGTGAACTTATGTTTCTTATAGAAGCAGCCCAAAAATAAATTGGACAACTATACCCAAGACTTAATGCTTCCAGACAGTAGGTCTTCGTACCACGTGATCGTCGTTCCTGATAAGAAGATAGGGAACACTTTGAATACCAACTCGATATCTGTATCGCAAAATCTCATGCTATTATGATAATAGTGTTAGAATTCCTTTGGGTCTATGGTTTCATCGTAGATTTTGACATGCAAGGATAACTTGAAGTTTCTTAGAATTTTGAAATTGCAAAGATGTGGTGCCAATGATGATTTATCTGCATCATCATTTTCTACGATCTCTCTTAACTCATCTTTGTATTTGAGGATTTCCTGCACCTGACTTTGATTTTTGCTCACCTACATGGTTTTTTGTTTAGGGTGGCTAAAAACTGATTATACAAACTTTCTCTGTTCACCTCTATGAATGCTACAAATGGCCATCTTTCTTTTTCTTGATTCGTCTTGGGGGGATTCTGCTTCCTCCTCATCATCCTCTGTATCTTCCTTATTAAGTTTCTCTTCTCTACTTGGGATAAACTCCTGATCATGGCTAGGATGCATGTTTCTGTTATGCCCAACTATTTTTTCTTGTGTCTAGTTATTATGACTCTTCTCACTTCTGATGAACGCCATTGTTTACTTGAAGGATCTTAGAATAAAAAATATAAAAAAATCATTCCCACACACAGATCCAGTGATGTGGTGATCCAACCAAGTAGAACTCTCGATGTTCACCGGTATATATCTCCTCCTACAAAACAAATCCCAGAAATAATTTAGGGGAAAACATTATGACGATCAAGTCAGTATTTTTCCTTAGAGAACTTGAATTTTTGAGTTGTGTCACACTTACCTTCTTCAGTGCTTATCTTCCTCTATTTAAATATATTTACAGTTTTGGTTCCATATTGTCAGCATCCGAGATCATTGGTTGAATCATGGTTCCTACCATCTTGGTTTGCAGTTATTCCTCCAAATGTGGTTCCACCTTTATCGATTTGTGGCCTAGTTTCAGACAAGGCTCCACCTTTCTCGATTCATCAGTGATATGATCATTGGTCTTTACAGTTGTGTATTGGGTTGGGCATAAAGGCCAACGATTTCTAGATTATAGGCTAGGTATACACCAACTAGATTCCTAACATCTCTGAGAATGACCCCGGTACTTGCCACTATCTACCATTCTTAGTAGTGTCGTAGTAGGTATAGAAGCAACATACAAATTTCATCTTTGACCCCTAACTGTTCTCCTCTCCAATTTAACGACGCTCGAGAGGGGGCGGGTAAAACTTACAGGATGGCATCAAGGAGATCAATGATAGGCTGAGGACATCAGGCATCAGAGAGGGCTACAACAATCCATATTCGAGAGGGTAGGGGCACAAGGCCAAATGCCGGAGGTGACATTGAGCATCTCTCGGTGTTTCCAACTTTTCCCTTGGTTATATGCATTGGGGAAAATACATAAACTAAGTGTGGGGGAGGAGTTGGAACACCTATATGGCACCATTTCTTGTACTTAATACTTAGCCTTTAGATTACTGTTGGGGTGATTGTTTGGATGATTGTTCTTCTTCTTTCTTTTTTTGGGTGTTTCCCCCATTTGGATATTGAACGTTTTTTTTTAGTTTTTAGGTGTGTAGGCACCTTTTGGTAGTTGTATTTGGGTGAATGTTTTGGGATGAATTTCTTTGGTGGTTTGATTTTTTTTTCTTCTTTTTAACTATCTTTTTGTAGTATGAAGCCCAACTTTGAAGCATCTTGTGCTACAAAAAAATTGAACTTTTTGTAAAATATTTAAAATATATATATATATACACCTAGCTAAGTTGGAAACCTGAAAGGGCAACTTAGGCAAAAAATGGGAAGAAAGCTAGGATAGGTCAAAAGGCCTAGGTGAAAATGAGAGGCTAAACCCAGCTATGTTGGAAAACCTAGGAAAAAATAAAAGGCCGTGTGGAGAAAGGTGAGATGTGAGCTCAACATGTGTAAATGCTAAGATGAAAACCTGAAAGGGCTCCTGAGCAAAATGAGAGAAAATGGAAACTAAGTTGAGGATCCTTCAGCATTTTCCTTTGTTGTAGTTAAGTGTAAAATCTCGAGTTATCCTTAGTTACAACCAAGTTGAGGATCTTGTGGATTATCCTTGGTGGTTTTTTTTGACAACATCTCTTGGATTGCTTTTGGCGGACTATTCGGGGGAGTAAGCTATTTTAACACTTATGTTTTATAAATACTTCACAATATTTTGGGTGGTTAGGTTACTTTAGCATCTTCGGGGGGGTGTGAGAGTTGTGAGATTATTACTTCTTTGGGGGAACTAGGGTAGCTTGGGAATAAGTTGAATGTGTTGGCTAACTTCTCATTTCATGCTACATTTCACTTAGATCTTTTCTGGTTTTTATTTACTCAAGAACGAGAAAAAAGTTTAACTTTGGGGGGATTGATGTGGACCTTTATGCGTGTGTTTGCTAATACATTTGACACATTTATTATCATATTTATTTGGTTGATTGCTATATTTAGTTAGGTTTACACGACAAAGGGTTTAGATGGCCATTATTGGATTTCTTGTCTAAATCCTGAGTTTTGTAGAGTTAATTGAGACAAATGGAATCTTTGTATTCACAGGCACTGAGATCTTCCTTTGTTATCTTATTAGTACGTTTCTCATGAGTACTTTTTCATTATCTTTTACAGAAGGCCATCCGCGAGGGTGGTAGTAGATATTTGAAGGATATTCGTAACGATGGTAGAAGACAACGAAGACCATTCCTAAGGATGGTGATAGATTGAAGGTAATGGATTCCAAAGAATGGTAGTAGATGGAATTAAGCCCAAGAAAGGTGGATTCAAAGTTCAAGAACTCCAAGGAAGAAACGAAGGGATCGTCGTTCGAGGTTGCACATAGTTCTGGAAAAATTCATGAAGAATCAGCCTTTAAGGTGGCACTATTGTATTCTACTTCTTGAGCACTATAAAATTGACTACAAGATCTCTCAAAATGGACCGACAATTCATCATGAGCGGAGCAGACAAGTCAACCGACCAAACTATCTGCGGCCAGCAAGGACCGTACAAGGCCAGCACAAGAGCAAGGCCTAACACAGCTACTTCCAAGCGACACGGCCCAGGTCATGATTCTTCGGTATGGCTTGTTCCATCCAACACAGGACCTTCCAAGCTCCAAGACAGACCATGCTCATTCCAGCATGTCGTGCACCCCGAGTTATCTTTTGAGTAAAAAATCAGCTAAGTATGGGGAGAAAACTGTTCTGTTTTACATGGGGTGCAAATAATGACACGTCTCACACCGAGATACTAAGTAAAATGAGGTTCCAGCTGATGAGGTGCGCTAAACGACACGGGGTGTGCATAAGAAGATAAAAATAGAGTGCCAGCTGACAGACTGCACCGAGTGAAATGGACCGCACGAGCATGATAAGGTACGACCCGTACCAAGGCTGAAAGCCCATGCCAGCATGAGGCTATAGCCCCCTCCACCGGCATGAGGCCCCCTCCACTAGCATGGGTCGTGCCAGTCACAATCCCCGTGCCGGTTGCGGCTGCTAGGTTTTTTTGTAATTATTTTGCCCTATATTTAGGCCCAATTCCCTAATACTATATATATGGACCTATATCAACTTGGGTTTAGGTTTATCCTCCTTTTTAGATCTCAAGAGGAGGCTAGAGAGATAAAATACTCTCTTCTCTCTAGGTTCTTTTCTTTTCATCTTTTTATTTTTATTTTGCCCAAAAGTGTTGAATCCAATCAAATACTTGGGTTCAATTCTTAGGGAGTAGAGATCTTACTTGGGGAAAATATTTGTATTCATGTATTAATGTTCATTGTTTGAGATTTCTAGATCTACCTATTTCTACATGTTTTGTGATTATTATGTTGGTTTTTTCTTAAAATTCTTGTGAATTGCATGATTGTCATAGTTAGTTAGCACAAACCAAAGTTTACTTTCATGTTGTTTCACTACTGCAACCCCTCAGGGAAGGAAATCTAGATGCTCTTGGGGTGATGATAGTCTGAAACCATATGGTTGTGTGCACGAAGGTTTCCGTTGTTAATCTTCGTGATCAACCAGGCTCTAGTTAGCCGATTATGCGGTTCGTAGAGTTGCAGGTAGAGATAGACTAAGTAGAAAACTAGGATTATATTATTAATCCAAGAGTCATCGATAAGATGTCTACTTCCTTTGCCTTTGTAATCTAGGGGTAGTGCGTTCATAGTGTTCCACCTGGGACTTAATCATTCGGGGGAGAATCTGGCCTACACAATGAGCCATTACCATTGTTGCACTCTCCTAGTTGCAGAGGCGAGGCTGAAGGAAAATTTAATACTTGTACTTTTATGTGACAGATAGGGGGAGTTTAGACCATTGTCCGCACTACGCATCACAAATGCTATAATAGGATATAGTTCTTTTATTTGATTAAATTGATGATCGAAATAACATTAATCATGTTACACAAATATTCCTTGAGTTCTAGTTTACATTGTCAATTCTCGTGATCAATTGCATGATAATAGGTGTTAGTAAAAACTCCCCCCAATGATTGTTTTCACAACACTCTTTATTCCTAACATGTTTGTGGACGGCCCCGGTACTTTTAACTATCTACCATTCTTGGTAGTGTAGTGGTAGGAAAGATAGTAAAAAAAAATATCTATAGTTGACCCTTAATACTTTAGCCTCCTCTCGTGTTTTTAACGACTCTCAAGAGGGGGCGGGTCAGATGCTAGTTTAAAAGATTTTTTTGTTAACTTTCATTACTAGTTAGTATAGTAGTTAGTGTTTTTTTGTTCTTGTTTGTTATTTTTCTAGAATAGGTATTTCTTTGAGTTCTTGGTACCAACTGAGAGCCCTTACACTGCAATTCGGAATATTGTATCTTTTCTTTATTTTTGTTTTTATTAGAAAAAAATGTGGAGAGGAGATGTCTAACAAGTAATATCTTGTAGGTAATGTCATTACAACCACCTTATAGAGTCTTGCTCTTGGTTGTGCGAATATGGGAGAAAATGGAAGTTTTTTTGTTCACAAGGCCAATGGGAGCGAGAATGGTAACATGTCATGACTCCTTCAATTCGTTGTTGAGTTACAACCCCAATTCATGGTATGGGGTACATCGTGGAATAAACACTTGGATGTAGTTCCCAGATCCGCATGTGAGGAAGTACTTGGAGCCTTGGCTAATTTTGGTAGGACTAGTGAGTCACTCCAATCACTGGTACTTAGCTACATTAAGGATTTGGTAACTAAACTCTCTTCAAGTGTCGAGAGAGTTGGAGGGAAAGTAAGTGAATTGATATGAAATGTAAGCCAAGTAGTTGGAAAAAAGAGGATAATTAATGAGGAAGCCCCACCACCTCCTTCTAAAATAGGGTTGAGGAGTAGGCAATGATTTGAGCACAAGAAGGAGCTTTTCAAGATCCTCGGACATTTTGAGGTTAGTCTTCCGATTCTTGACACTATTAATCCTATGCCTAAATGTGCCAAAATGTTGAAAGAATTTTGTGCTTCGAATCACGAATTTGGGCATAAATTTGTAGATCAAACTAAACACCCCCGCTTCTCTTGTGCAAAAATATCCCCCTCCCAAATGCAATAACCCTGTCATTTCCACTATCCCTTGCATGATTCAAGGGACTTTGATCAAACATGTCATGGTAGATTTAGGAACCTCCATGAATTTTATCCCATACTCTTTGTATAGATCATTGAACTTAGGGAAAATGCATGAAACCGGGGTGGTATTTCAATTAGACAATCGCTCTACCATGTATCCAAGAGTTATCTTGAGGACGCGATGGTTTAGGTAAATGAACTAACATTCCCGGCTGATTTTTATGTCCTGGATATGGAGAATAAAAAGGAGACCACCCCTATATTGTTAGGGAGACCTTTCTTTAAAACTTCTAGAGCCAAAATTGATGTGCATACCAGAAAGTTAAGCTTGGAATAGGGTAAGAACATTATGGAGTTTAACATGTATGAGAAAAAAAATTTATCTAGTTGATGAGTCCTCTTATTTTTTATTGATGTTCTCGAAGATATTTTGTAAGAGACTTTTGATGTTGCCATGAATGTAGATTTAGAGAATGATCCTAGTAATGATGCATGTTTTAGTTCTCTGAATGCTAGCTTAGTAGAGAGTGTGAGAGAGGTTCATTCCCAAATTGAGACACGTGTAGAAGCTCTGCCCAAGAACCAAGATGAATTAGTGATGCCCAAAGGCAAGCCTTCAATAGAGAAATCACACGTAGTTGAACTGATGTGACGTCAAATACGTGTATTTTCAGAAGCATTTAACATCTCTTTTGTTACCTTTTTTATGTAAGATTGCTAGATTTAGGTAGGTTTACATCAT